>JAVRKA010000897.1:0-41753 GCA_034508555.1 Venustoraphidia nigricollis | reverse complement strand
CCGATAGGCATTTCAAATATAGGTTTCGACCGGCATTTCAGATATAAATGCCGAAAGGCATTTCAGATATAGGTGCCGATAGGCATTTCAGATATAGGTGCCGATAGGCATATCAGATATAGTTGCCGATAGGCATTTAAAATAAATGTGCCGATAGGCATTTCAAATATAGGTGTCGACCGGCATTTCAGATATAAATGCCGAAAGGCATTTCAGATATAGGTGCCGATAGGCATTTCTGATGTGGTTGCCGATAGGCATTTCAAATATAGGTGCTGATAGGCATTTCAGATGGAGTTTCCGATAGGCATTTCAAAAATAGGTACCGATAGGCATTTCAGATATAGGTGCCGATAGGCATTTCAGATATAGTTGCCGATTGGCATTTTAAAAATAGGTGCCGATAGGCATTTCAGATATAGAAGCCGATAGGTATTTCAAATATAGGTGTGGATAGGCATTTCAGATATGGTTGCCGATAGGCATTTCAAATATAGGTGCTGATAGTCATTTCAGATGTAGTTTCCGATAGGCATTCCAAAAATAGGTTCCGATAGGCATTTCAGATATAGGTGCCGATAGGCATTTCATATATACTTACCGATTGGCATTTTAAAAATAGGTGCCGATAGGCATTTTAGATGTAGTTTCCGATAGGCATTTCAAATATAGGTGTCGACCGGCATTTCAGATATAAATGCCGAAAGGCATTTCAGATATAGGTGCCGATAGGCATTTCTGATGTAGTTGCCGATAGGCATTTCAAATTAATATAGGTACTGATAGGCATTTCAGATGTAGTTTTCAATAGGCATTTCAAAAATAGGTGCCGATAGACATTTCAGATATAGGTGCCGATAGGCACTTCAGATATGGTTGCCGATAGGCATTTCAAATATAGGTGCCGATAGGAATTCCAGATATGGTTGCCGATAGGCATTTCAAATATAGGTGCTGATAGGCATTTCAGATGGAGTTTCCGGTAGGCATTTCAAAAATAGGTGCCGATAGGCATTTCAGATATAGGTGTTGATAGGCATTTCAGATATAGTTGCCGATTGGCATTTTAAAAATAGGTGTCGATAGGCATTTCAGATATAGAAGCCGATAGGCATTTCAAATATAGGTGCCGATAGGCATTGCAAATATGGTTGCCGATAGGCATTTCAAATATAGGTGCTGATAGGCATTTCAGATGGAGTTTCCGATAGGCATTTCAAAAATAGGTACCGATAGGCATTTCAGATATAGGTGCCGATAGGCATTTCAGATATAGTTGCCAATTGGCATTTTAAAAATAGGTGACGATAGGCATGTCAGATATAGGTGCCGATTGGCATTTCAGATATAGTTGCCGATTGGCATTTTAAAAATAGGTGCCGATAGGCATTTCAGATATAGAAGCCGATAGGGATTTCAAATATAGGTGTCGATAGGCATTTCAGATATGGTTGCCGATAGGCATTTCAAATATAGGTGCTGATAGGCATTTCAGATGTAGTTTCCGATAGGCATTTCAAAAATAGGTGCCGATAGGCATTTTAGATATAGGTGCCGATTGGCATTTCAGATATAGTTGCCGATTGGCATTTTAAAAATAAGCGCCGATAGGCATTTTAGATATATGAGCCGATAGGCATTTCAGATGTAGTTGCCGATTGGCATTTTAAAAATAGGTGCCGATAGGCATTTTAGATATAGAAGCCGATAGGTATTTCAAATATAGGTGTGGATAGGCATTTCAGATATGGTTGCCGATAGGCATTTCAAATATAGGTGCTGATAGTCATTTCAGATGTAGTTTCCGATAGGCATTTCAAAAATAGGTTCCGATAGGCATTTTAGATATAGGTTCCGATAGGCATTTCAGATATACTTACCGATTGGCATTTTAAAAATAGGTGCCGATAGGCATTTTAGATATAGAAGTCGATAGGTATTTCAAATATAGGTGTGGATAGGCATTTCAGATATGGTTGCCGATAGGCATTTCAAATATAGGTGCTGATAGTCATTTCAGATGTAGTTTCCGATAGGCATTTCAAAAATAGGTTCCGATAGGCATTTTAGATATAGGTGCCGATAGGCATTTCAGATATACTTAAAGATTGGCATTTCAAAAATAGGTGCCGATAGGCATATCAGATATAGTTGCCGATAGGCATTTAAAATATATGTGCCGTTAAGCATTTCAAATATAGGTGTCGACCGGCATTTCAGATATAAATGCCGAAAGGCATTTCAGATATAGGTGGCGATAGGCATTTCTGATGTGGTTGCCGATAGGCATTTCAAATATAGGTGCTGATAGGCATTTCAGATGTAGTTTCCGATAGGCATTTCAAAAATAGGTACCGATAGGCATTTCAGATATAGGTGCCGATAGGCATTTCAGATATAGTTGCCGATTGGCATTTTAAAAATAGGTGCCGATAGGCATTTCAGATATAGAAGCCGATAGGTATTTCAAATATAGGTGTGGATAGGCATTTCAGATATGGTTGCCGATAGGCATTTCAAATATAGGTGCTGATAGTCATTTCAGATGTAGTTTCCGATAGGCATTTCAAAAATATGTTCCGATAGGCATTTCAGATATAGGTGCCGATAGGCATTTCAGATATACTTACCGATTGGCATTTTAAAAATAGGTGCCGATAGGCATTTTAGATGTAGTTTCCGATAGGCGTTTCAAAAATAGGTGCCGATAGGCATTTCAGATATGGGTGCCGATAGGCATATCAGATATAGTTGCCGATAGACATTTTAAATATATGTGCCGATAGGCATTTCAAATATAGGTGTCGACCGGCATTTCAAATATAGGTGCTGATAGGCATTTCAGATGTAGTTTCCGATAGGCATTTCAAAAATAGGTACCGATAGGCATTTCAGATATAGGTGCCGATAGGCATTTCAGATATAGTTGCCGATTGGCATTTTAAAAATAGGTGCCGATAGGCATTTCAGATATAGAAGCCGATAGGTATTTCAAATATAGGTGTGGATAGGCATTTCAGATATGGTTGCCGATAGGCATTTCAAATATAGGTGCTGATAGTCATTTCAGATGTAGTTTCCGATAGGCATTTCAAAAATAGGTTCCGATAGGCATTTCAGATATAGGTGCCGATAGGCATTTCAGATATATTTACCGATTGGCATTTTAAAAATAGGTGCCGATAGGCATTTTAGATGTAGTTTCCGATAGGCATTTCAAAAATAGGTGCCGATAGGCATTTCAGATATAGGTGCCGATAGGCATATCAGATATAGTTGCCGATAGGCATTTAAAATAAATGTGCCGATAGGCATTTCAAATATAGGTGTCGACCGGCATTTCAGATATAAATGCCGAAAGGCATTTCAGATATAGGTGCCGATAGGCATTTCAGATATAGGTGCCGATAGGCATATCAGATATAGTTGCCGATAGGCATTTAAAATAAATGTGCCGATAGGCATTTCAAATATAGGTGTCGACCGGCATTTCAGATATAAATGCCGAAAGGCATTTCAGATATAGGTGCCGATAGGCATTTCTGATGTGGTTGCCGATAGGCATTTCAAATATAGGTGCTGATAGGCATTTCAGATGGAGTTTCCGATAGGCATTTCAAAAATAGGTACCGATAGGCATTTCAGATATAGGTGCCGATAGGCATTTCAGATATAGTTGCCGATTGGCATTTTAAAAATAGGTGCCGATAGGCATTTCAGATATAGAAGCCGATAGGTATTTCAAATATAGGTGTGGATAGGCATTTCAGATATGGTTGCCGATAGGCATTTCAAATATAGGTGCTGATAGTCATTTCAGATGTAGTTTCCGATAGGCATTTCAAAAATAGGTTCCGATAGGCATTTCAGATATAGGTGCCGATAGGCATTTCAGATATATTTACCGATTGGCATTTTAAAAATAGGTGCCGATAGGCATTTTAGATGTAGTTTCCGATAGGCATTTCAAAAATAGGTGCCGATAGGCATTTCAGATATAGGTGCCGATAGGCATATCAGATATAGTTGCCGATAGGCATTTAAAATAAATGTGCCGATAGGCATTTCAAATATAGGTGTCGACCGGCATTTCAGATATAAATGCCGAAAGGCATTTCAGATATAGGTGCCGATAGGCATTTCAGATATAGGTGCCGATAGGCATATCAGATATAGTTGCCGATAGGCATTTAAAATAAATGTGCCGATAGGCATTTCAAATATAGGTGTCGACCGGCATTTCAGATATAAATGCCGAAAGGCATTTCAGATATAGGTGCCGATAGGCATTTCTGATGTGGTTGCCGATAGGCATTTCAAATATAGGTGCTGATAGGCATTTCAGATGGAGTTTCCGATAGGCATTTCAAAAATAGGTACCGATAGGCATTTCAGATATAGGTGCCGATAGGCATTTCAGATATAGTTGCCGATTGGCATTTTAAAAATAGGTGCCGATAGGCATTTCAGATATAGAAGCCGATAGGTATTTCAAATATAGGTGTGGATAGGCATTTCAGATATGGTTGCCGATAGGCATTTCAAATATAGGTGCTGATAGTCATTTCAGATGTAGTTTCCGATAGGCATTCCAAAAATAGGTTCCGATAGGCATTTCAGATATAGGTGCCGATAGGCATTTCATATATACTTACCGATTGGCATTTTAAAAATAGGTGCCGATAGGCATTTTAGATGTAGTTTCCGATAGGCATTTCAAAAATAGGTGCCGATAGGCATTTCAGATATAGGTGCCGATAGGCATATCAGATATAGTTGCCGATAGGCATTTAAAATATATGTGCCGATAGGCATTTCAAATATAGGTGTCGACCGGCATTTCAGATATAAATGCCGAAAGGCATTTCAGATATAGGTGCCGATAGGCATTTCAGATATAGTTGCCGATTGGCATTTTAAAAATAGGTGCCGATAGGCATTTCAGATATAGAAGCCGATAGGTATTTCAAATATAGGTGTGGATAGGCATTTCAGATATGGTTGCCGATAGGCATTTCAAATATAAGTGCTGATAGTCATTTCAGATGTAGTTTCCGATAGGCATTGCAAAAATAGGTTCCGATAGGCATTTCAGATATAGGTGCCGATAGGCATTTCAGATATACTTACCGATTGGCATTTTAAAAATAGGTGCCGATAGGCATTTTAGATGTAGTTTCCGATAGGCATTTCAAAAATAGGTGCCGATAGGCATTTCAGATATAGGTGCCGATAGGCATATCAGATATAGTTGCCGATAGGCATTTAAAATATATGTGCCGATAGGCATTTCAAATATAGGTGTCGACCGGCATTTCAGATATAAATGCCGAAAGGCGTTTCAGATATAGGTGCCGATAGGCATTTCTGATGTGGTTGCCGATAAGCATTTCAAATTAAGGTGCTGATAGGCATTTCAGATGTAGTTTCCGATAGGCATTTCAAAAATAGGTACCGATCGGCATTTCAGATACAGGTGCCGATAGGCATTTCAGATATAGTTGCCGATTGGCATTTTAAAAATAGGTGCCGATAGGCATTTCAGATATAGAAGCCGATAGGTATTTCAAATATAGGTGTGGATAGGCATTTCAGATATGGTTGCCGATAGGCATTTCAAATATAGGTGCTGATAGTCATTTCAGATGTAGTTTCCGATAGGCATTTCAAAAATAGGTTTCGATAGGCATTTCAGATATAGGTGCCGATAGGCATTTCAGATATACTTACCGATTGGCATTTTAAAAATAGGTGCCAATAGGCATATTAGATATAGTTTCCGATAGGCATTTCAAAAATAGGTGCCGATAGGCATTTCAGATATAGGTGCCGATAGGCATATCAGATATAGTTGCCGATAGGCATTTAAAATATATGTGCCGATAGGCATTTTAAATATAGGTGTCGACCGGCATTTCAGATATAAATGCCGAAAGGCATTTCAGATATAGGCGCCGATAGGCATTTCTGATGTGGTTGCCGATAGGCATTTCAAATATAGGTGCTGATAGGCATTTCAGATGTAGTTTCCGATAGGCATTTCAAAAATAGGTACCGATAGGCATTTCAGATATAGGTGCCGATAGGCATTTCAAATATAGTTGCCGATTGGCATTTTAAAAATAGGTGCCGGTAGGCAATTTAGATATAGAAGCCGATAGGTATTTCAAATATAGGTGTGGATAGGCATTTCAGATATGGTTGCCGATAGGCATTTCAAATATAGGTGCTGATAGTCATTTCAGATGTAGTTTCCGATAGGCATTTCAAAAATAGGTTCCGATAGGCATTTCAGATATAGGTGCCGATAGGCATTTCAGATATACTTACCGATTGGCATTTTAAAAATAGGTGCCGATAGGCATTTTAGATGTAGTTTCCGATAGGCATTTCAAAAATAGGTGCCGATAGGCATTTCAGATATAGGTGCCGATTGGCATATCAGATATAGTTGCCGATAGTCATTTAAAATATATGTGCCGATAGGCATTTCAAATATAGGTGTCGACCGGCATTTCTGATATAAATGCCGAAAGGCATTTCAGATATAGGTGCCGATAGGCATTTCTGATGTGGTTGCCGATAGGCATTTCAAATATAGGTGCTGATAGGCATTTCAGATGTAGTTTCCGATAGGCATTTCAAAAATAGGTACCGATAGGCATTTCAGATATAGGTGCCGATAGGCATTTCAAATATAGTTGCCGATTGGCATTTTCAAAATAGGTGCCGATAGGCATTTCAGATATAGAAGCCGATAGGTATTTCAAATATAGGTGTGGATAGGCATTACAGATATGGTTGCCGATAGGCATTTCAAATATAGGTGCTGATAGTCATTTCAGATGTAGTTTCCGATAGGCATTTCAAAAATAGGTTCCGATAGGCATTTTAGATATAGGTGCCGATAGGCATTTCAGATATACTTACCGATTGGCATTTTAAAAATAGGTGCCGATAGGCACTTTAGATGTAGTTTCCGATAGGCATTTCAAAAATAGGTGCCGATAGGCATTTCAGATATAGGTGCCGATAGGCATATCAGATAAAATTGCCGATAGGCATTTAAAATAGATGTGCCGATAGGCATTTCAAATATAGGTGTCGACCGGCATTTCAGATATAAATGCCGAAAGGCATTTCAGATATAGGTGCCGATAGGCATTTCTGATGTGGTTGCCGATAGGCATTTCAAATATAGGTGCTGATAGGCATTTCAGATGTAGTTTCCGATAGGCATTTCAAAAATAGGTACCGATAGGCATTTCAGATATAGGTGCCGATAGGCATTTCAGATATAGTTGCCGATTGGTATTTTAAAAATAGGTGCCGATAGGCATTTCAGATATAGAAGCCGATAGGTATTTCAAATATAGGTGTGGATAGGCATTTCAGATATGGTTGCCGATAGGCATTTCAAATATAGGTGCTGATAGTCATTTCAGATGTAGTTTCCGATAGGCATTTCAAAAATAGGTTCCGATGGGCATTTCAGATATAGGTGCCGATAGGCATTTCAGATATACTTAAGGAATGGCATTTTAAAAATAGGTGCCGATAGGCATTTTAGATGTAGTTTCCGATAGGCATTTCAAAAATAGGTGCCGATAGGCATTTCAGATATAGGTGCCGATAGGCATATCAGATATAGTTGCCGATAGGCATTTAAAATATATGTGCCGATAGGCATTTCTAATATAGGTGTCGACCGGCATTTCAGATATAAATGCCGAAAGGCATTTCAGATATAGGTGCCGATAGGCATTTCTGATGTGGTTGCCGATAGGCATTTCAAATATAGGTGCTGATAGGCATTCCAGATGTAGTTTCCGATAGGCATTTCAAAAATAGGTACCGATAGGCATTTTAGATATAGGTGCCGATAGGCATTTCAGATATAGTTGCCGATTGGCATTTTAAAAATAGGTGCCGATAGCCATTTCAGATATAGAAGCCGATAGGTATTTCAAATATAGGTGTGAATAGGCATTTCAGATATGGTTGCCGATAGGCATTTCAAATATAGGCGCTGATAGTCATTTCAGATGTAGTTTCCGATAGGCATTTCAAAAATAGGTTCCGATAGGCATTTCAGATATAGGTGCCGATAGGCATTTCAGATATACTTACCGATTGGCATTTTAAAAATAGGTGCCGATAGGCATTTTAGATGTAGTTTCCGATAGGCATTTCAAAAATAGGTGCCGATAGGCATTTCAGATATAGGTGCCGATAGGCATATCAGATATAGTTGCCGATAGGCATTTAAAACATATGTGCCGATAGGCATTTCAAATATAATTGTCGACCGGCATTTCAGATATAAATGCCGAAAGGCATTTCAGGTATAGGTGCCGATAGGCATTTCTGATGTGGTTGCCGATAGGCATTTCAAATATAGGTGCTGATAGGCATTTCAGATGTAGTTTCCGATAGGCATTTCAAAAATAGGTACCAATAGGCATTTCAGATATAGGTGCCGATAGGCATTTCAGATATAGTTGCCGATTGGCATTTTAAAAATAGGTGCCGATAGGCATTTCAGATATAAAAGCCGATAGGTATTTCAAATATAGGTGTGGATAGGCATTTCAGATATGGTTGCCGATAGGCATTTCAAATATAGGTGCTGATAGTCATTTCAGATGTAGTTTCCGATAGGCATTTCAAAAATAGGTTCCGATAGGCATTTCAGATATAGGTGCCGATAGGCATTTCAGATATACTTACCGATTGGCATTTTAAAAATAGGTGCCGATAGGCATTTTAGATGTAGTTTCCGATAGGCATTTCAAAAATAGGTGCCGATAGGCATTTCAGATATAGGTGCCGATAGGCATATCAGATATAGTTGCCGATAGGTATTTAAAATATATGTGCCGATAGGCATTTCAAATATAGGTGTCGACCGGCATTTCAGATATAAATGCCGAAAGGCATTTCAGATATAGGTGCCGATAGGCATTTCTGATGTGGTTGCCGACAGGCATTTCAAATATAGGTGCTGATAGGCATTTCAGATGTAGTTTCCGATAGGCATTTCAAAAATAGGTACCGATAGGCATTTCAGATATAGGTGCCGATAGGCATTTCAGATATAGTTGCCGATTGGCATTTTAAAAATAGGTGCCGATAGGCATTTCAGATTTAGAAGCCGATAGGTATTTCAAATATAGGTGTGGATAGGCATTTCAGATATGGTTGCCGATAGGCATTTCAAATATAGGTGCTGATAGTCATTTCAGATGTAGTTTCCGATAGGCATTTCAAAAATAGGTTCCGATAGGCATTTCAGATATAGGTGCCGATAGGCATTTCAGATATACTTACCGATTGGCATTTTAAGAATATGTGCCGATAGGCATTTTAGATGTAGTTTCCGATAGGCATTTCAAAAATAGGTGCCGATAGGCATTTCAGGTATAGGTGCCGATAGGCATATCAGATATAGTTGCCGATAGGCATTTAAAATATATGTGCCGATAGGCATTTCAAATATAGGTGTCGACCGGCATTTCAGATATAAATGCCGAAAGGCATATCAGATATAGGTGCCGATAGGCATTTCTGATGTGGTTGCCGATAGGCATTTCAAATATAGGTGCTGATAGGCATTTCAGATGTAGTTTCCGATAGGCATTTCAAAAATAGGTACCGATAGGCATTTCAGATATAGGTGCCGATAGGCATTTCAGATATAGTTGCCGATTGGCATTTTAAAAATAGGTGCCGATAGGCATTTCAGATATAGAAGCCGATAGGTATTTCAAATATAGGTGTGGATAGGCATTTCAGATATGGTTGCCGATAGGCATTTCAAATATAGGTGCTGATAGTCATTTCAGATGTAGTTTCCGATAGGCATTTCAAAAATAAATTCCGATAGGCATTTCAGATATAGGTGCCGATAGGCATTTCAGATATACTTACCGATTGGCATTTTAAAAATAGGTGCCGATAGGCATTTTAGATGTAGTTTCCGATAGGCATTTCAAAAATGGGTGCCGATAGGCATTTCAGATATAGGTGCCGATAGGCATATCAGATATAGTTGCCGATAGGCATTTAAAATATATGTGCCGATAGGCATTTCTAATATAGGTGTCGACCGGCATTTCAGATATAAATGCCGAAAGGTATTTCAGATATAGGTGCCGATAGGCATTTCTGATGTGGTTGCCGATAGGCATTTCAAATATAGGTGCTGATAGGCATTTCAGATGTAGTTTCCGATAGGCATTTCAAAAATAGGTACCGATAGGCATTTCAGATATAGGTGCCGATAGGCATTTCATTTATAGTTGCCGATTGGCATTTTAAAAATAGCTGCCGATAGGCATTTCAGATATAGAAGCCGATAGGTATTTCAAATATAGGTGTGGATAGGCATTTCAGATATGGTTGCCGATAGGCATTTCAAATATAGGTGCTGATAGTCATTTCAGATGTAGTTTCCGATAGGCATTTCAAAAATAGGTTCCGATAGGCATTTCAGATATAGGTGCCGATAGGCATTTCAGATATACTTACCGATTGGCATTTTAAAATAGGTGTAGATAGGCATTTTAGATGTAGTTTCCGATAGGCATTTCAAAAATAGGTGCCGATAGGCATTTCAGATATAGGTGCCGATAGGCATATCAGATATAGTTGCCGATAGGCATTTAAAATATATGTGCCGATAGGCATTTCAAATATAGGTGTCGACCGGCATTTCAGATATAAATGCCGAAAGGCATTTCAGATATAGGTGCCGATAGGCATTTCCTATGTGGTTGCCGATAGGCATTTCAAATATAGGTGCTGATAGGCATTTCAGATGTAGTTTCCGATAGGCATTTCAGAAATAGGTACCGATAGGCATTTCAGATATAGGTGCCGATAGGCATTTCAGATATAGTTGCCGATTGGCATTTTAGAAATAGGTGCCGATAGGCATTTCAGATATAGAAGCCGATAGATATTTCAAATATAGGTGTGGAGAGGCATTTCAGATATGGTTGCCGATAGGCATTTCAAATATAGGTGCTGATAGTCATTTCAGATGTAGTTTCCGATAGGCATTTCAAAAATAGGTTCCGATAGGCATTTCAGATATATGTGCCGATAGGCATTTTAGATATACTTACCGATTGGCATTTTAAAAATAGGTGCCGATAGGCATTTTAGATGTAGTTTCCGATAGGCATTTCAAAAATAGGTGCCGATAGGCATGTCAGATATAGGTGCCGATAGGCATATCAGATATAGTTGTCGATAGGCATTTAAAATATATGTGCCGATAGGCATTTCAAATATAGGTGTCGACCGGCATTTCAGATATAAATGCCGAAAGGCATTTCAGATATAGGTGCCGATAGGCATTTCTGATGTGGTTGCCGATAGGCATTTCAAATATAGGTGCTGATAGGCATTTCAGATGTAGTTTCCGATAGGCATTTCAAAAATAGGTACCGATAGGCATTTCAGATATAGGTGCCGATAGGCATTTCAGATATAGTTGCCGATTGGCATTTTAAAAATAGGTGCCGATAGGCATTTCAGATATAGAAGCCGATAGGTATTTCAAATATAGGTGTGGATAGGCATTTCAGATATGGTTGCCGATAGGCATTTCAAATATAGGTGCTGATAGTCATTTCAGATGTAGTTTCCGATAGGCATTTCAAAAATAGGTTCCGATAGGCATTTCAGATATAGGTGCCGATAGGCATTTCAGATATACTTACCGATTGGCATTTTAAAAATAGGTGCCGATAGGCATTTTAGATGTAGTTTCCGATAGGCATTTCAAAAATAGGTGCCGATAGGCATTTCAGATATAGGTGCCGATAGGCATATCAGATATAGTTGCCGATAGGCATTTAAAATATATGTGCCGATGGCATTTCAAATATAGGTGTCGACCGGCATTTCAGATATAAATGCCGAAAGGCATTTCAGATATAGGTGCCGATAGGCATTTCTGATGCGGTTGCCGATAGGCATTTCAAATATAGGTGCTGATAGGCATTTCAGATGTAGTTTCCGATAGGCATTTCAAAAATAGGTACCGATAGGCATTTCAGATATAGGTGCCGATAGGCATTTCAGATATAGTTGCCGATTGGCATTTTAAAAATAGGTGCCGATAGGCATTTCAGATATAGAAGCCGATAGGTATTTCAAATATAGGTGTGGATAGGCATTTCAGATATGGTTGCCGATAGGCATTTCAAATATAGGTGCTGATAGTCATTTCAAATGTAGTTTCCGATAGGCATTTCAAAAATAGGTTCCGATAGGCATTTCAGATATAGATGCCGATAGGCATTTCAGATATACTTACCGATTGGCATTTTAAAAACAGGTGCCGATAGGCATTTTAGATGTAGTTTCCGATAGGCATTTCAAAAATAGGTGCCGATAGGCATTTCAGATATAGGTGCCGATAGGCATATCAGATATAGTTGCCGATAGGCATTTAAAATATATGTGCCGATAGGCATTTCAAATATAGGTGTCGACCGGCATTTCAGATATAAATGCCGAAAGGCATTTCAGATATAGGTGCCGATAGGCATTTCTGATGTGGTTGCCGATAGGCATTTCAAATATAGGTGCTGATAGGCATTTCAGATGTAGTTTCCGATAGGCATTTCAAAAATAGGTACCGCTAGGCATTTCAGATATAGGTGCCGATAGGCATTTCAGATATAGTTGCCGATTGGCATTTTAAAAATAGGTGCCGATAGGCATTTCAGATATAGAAGCCGATAGGTATTTCAAATATAGGTGTGGATAGGCATTTCAGATATGGTTGCCGATAGGCATTTCAAATATAGGTGCTGATAGTCATTTCAGATGTAGTTTCCGATAGGCATTTCAAAAATAGGTTCCGATAGGCATTTCAGATATAGGTGCCGATAGGCATATCAGATATAGTTGCCGATAGGCATTTAAAATATATGTGCCGATAGGCATTTCAAATATAGGTGTCGACCGGCATTTCAGATATAAATGAAGAAAGGCATTTCAGATATAGGTGCCGATAGGCATTTCTGATGTGGTTGCCGATAGGCATTTCAAATATAGGTGCTGATAGGCATTTCAGATGTAGTTTCCGATAGGCATTTCAAAAATAGGTACCGATAGGCATTTCAGATATAGGTGCCGATAGGCATTTCAGATATAGTTGCCGATTGGCATTTTAGAAATAGGTGCCGATAGGCATTTCAGATATAGAAGCCGATAGGTATTTCAAATATAGGTGTTAATAGGCATTTCAGATATGGTTGCCGATAGGCATTTCAAATATAGGTGCTGATAGTCATTTCAGATGTAGTTTCCGATAGGCATTTCAAAAATAGGTTCCGATAGGCATTTCAGATATAGGTGCCGATAGGCATTTCAGATATACTTTCCGATTGGCATTTTAAAAATAGGTGCCGATAGGCATTTTAGATGTAGTTTCCGATAGGCATTTCAAAAATAGGTGCCGATAGGCATTTCAGATATAGGTGCCGATAGGCATATCAGATATAGTTGCCGATAGGCATTTAAAATATATGTGCCGATAGGCATTTCAAATATAGGTGTCTACCGGTATTTCAGATATAAATGCCGAAAGGCATTTCAGATATAGGTGCCGATAGGCATTTCTGATGTGGTTGCCGATAGGCATTTCAAATATAGATGCTGATAGGCATTTCAAATATAGATGCTGATAGGCATTTCAAATGTAGTTTCCGATAGGCATTTCAAAAATAGGTACCGATAGGCATTTCAGATATAGGTGCCGATAGGCATTTCAGATATAGTTGCCGATTGGCATTTTAAAAATAGGTGCCGATAGGCATTTCAGATATAGAAGCAGATAGGTATTTCAATTATATAGGTGTGGATAGGCATTTCAGATATGGTTGCCGATAGGCATTTCAAATATAGGTGCTGATAGTCATTTCAGATGTAGTTTCCGATAGGCATTTCAAAAATAGGTTCCGATAGGCATTACAGATATAGGTGCCGATAGGCATTTCAGATATACTTACCGATTGGCATTTTAAAAATAGGTGCCGATAGGCATTTTAGATGTAGTTTCCGATAGGCATTTCAAAAATAGGTGCCGATAGGCATTTCAGATATAGGTGCCGATAGGCATATCAGATATAGTTGCCGATAGGCATTTAAAATATATGTGCCGATAGGCATTTCAAATATAGGTGTCGACCGGCATTTCAGATATAAATGCCGAAAGGCATTTCAGATATAGGTGCCGATAGGCATTTCAGATGTGGTTGCCGATAGGCATTTCAAATATAGGTGCTGATAGGCATTTCAGATGTAGTTTCCGATAGGCATTTCAAAAATAGGTACCGATAGGCATTTCAGATATAGGTGCCGATAGGCATTTCAGATATAGTTGCCGATTGGCATTTTAAAAATAGGTGCCGATAGGCATTTCAGATATAGAAGCCGATAGGTATTTCAAATATAGGTGTGGATAGGCAATTCAGATATGGCTGCCGATAGGCATTTCAAATATAGGTGCTGATAGTCATTTCAGATGTAGTTTCCGATAGGCATTTCAAAAATAGGTTTCGATAGGCATTTCAGATATAGGTGCCGATAGGCATTTCAGATATACTTACCGATTGGCATTTTAAAAATTGGTGCCGATAGGCATTTTAGATGTAGTTTCCGATAGGCATTTCAAAAATAGGTGCCGATAGGCATTTCAGATATATGTGCCGATAGGCATATCAGATATAGTTGCCGATAGGCATTTAAAATATATGTGCCGATAGGCATTTCAAATATAGGTGTCGACCGGCATTTCAGATATAAATGCCGAAAGGCATTTCAGATATAGGTGCCGATAGGCATTTTTGATGTGGTTGCCGATAGGCATTTCAAATATAGGTGCTGATAGGCATTTCTGATGTAGTTTCCGATAGGCATTTCAAAAATAGGTACCGATAGGCATTTCAGATATAGGTGCCGATAGGCATTTCAGATATAGTTACCGATTGGCATTTTAAAAATAGGTGCCGATGGGCATTTCAGATATAGAAGCCGATAGGTATTTCAAATATAGGTGTGGATAGGCATTTCAGATATGGTTGCCGATAGGCATTTCAAATATAGGTGCTGATAGTCATTTCAGATGTAGTTTCCGATAGGCATTTCAAAAATAGGTTCCGATAGGCATTTCAGATATAGGTACCGATAGGCATTTCAGATATACTTACCGATTGGCATTTTAAAAATAGGTGCCGATAGGCATTTTAGATGTAGTTTCCGATAGGCATTTCAAAAATAGGTGCCGATAGGCATTTCAGATATAGGTGCCGATAGGCATATCAGATATAGTTGCCGATAGGCATTTAAAATATATGTACCGATAGGCATTTCAAATATAGGTGTCGACCGGCATTTAAGATATAAATGCCGATAGGCATTTCAGATATAGGTGCCGATAGGCATTTCTGATGTGGTTACCGATAGGCATTTCAAATATAGGTGCTGATAGGCATTTCAGATGTAGTTTCTGATAGGCATTTCAAAAATAGGTACCGATAGGCATTTCAGATATAGGTGCCGATAGGCATTTCAGATATAGTTGCCGATTGGCATTTTAAAAATAGGTGCCGATAGGCATTTCAGATATAGAAGCCGATAGGTATTTCAAATATAGGTGTCGACCGGCATTTCAGACATAAATGCCGAAAGGCATTTCAGATATAGGTGCCGATAGGCATTTCTGATGTGGTTGCCGATAGGCATTTCAAATATAGGTGCTGATAGGCATTTCAGATGTAGTTTCCGATAGGCATTTCAAAAATAGGTACCGATAGGCATTTCAGATATAGGTGCCGATAGGCATTTCAGATATAGTTGCCGATAGGCATTTAAAATATATGTGCCGATAGGCATTTCAAATATAGGTGTCGACCGGCATTTCAGATATAAATGCCGAAAGGCATTTCAGATATAGGTGCCGATAGGCATTTCTGATGTGGTTGCCGATAGGCATTTTAAATATAGGTGCTGATAGGCATTTCAGATGTAGTTTCCGATAGGCATTTCAAAAATAGGTACCGATAGGCATTTCAGATATAGGTGCCGATAGGCATTTCAGATATAGTTGCCGATTGGCATTTTAAAAATAGGTGCCGATAGGCATTTCAGATATAGAAGCCGATAGGTATTTCAAATATAGGTGTGGATAGGCAATTCAGATATGGTTGCCGATAGGCATTTCAAATATAGGTGCTGATAGTCATTTCAGATGTAGTTTCCGATAGGCATTTCAAAAATAGGTTTCGATAGGCATTTTAGATAAAGGTGCCGAAAGGCATTTCAGATATACTTACCGATTGGCATTTTAAAAATAGGTGCCGATAGGCATTTTAGATGTAGTTTCCGATAGATATTTCAAAAATAGGTGCCGATAGGCATTTCAGATATATGGGCCGATAGGCATATCAGATATAGTTGCCGATAGGCATTTAAAATATATGTGCCGATAGGCATTTCAAATATAGGTGTCGACCGGCATTTCAGATATAAATGCCGAAAGGCATTTCAGATATAGGTGCCGATAGGCATTTCTGATGTGGTTGCCGATAGGCATTTCAAATATAGGTGCTGATAGGCATTTCAGATGTAGTTTCCGATAGGCATTTCAAAAATAGGTACCGATAGGCATTTCAGATATAGGTGCCGATAGGCATTTCAGATATAGTTGCCGATTGGCATTTTAAAAATAGGTGCCGATAGGCATTTCAGATATAGAACCCGATAGGTATTTCGAATATAGGTGTGGATAGGCATTTCAGATATGGTTGCCGATGGCATTTCAAATATAGGTGCTGATAGTCATTTCAGATGTAGTTTCCGATAGGCATTTCAAAAATAGGTGCCGATAGGCATTTCAGATATAGGTGCCGATAGGCATATCAGATATAGTTGCCGATAGGCATTTAAAATATAGGCGCCGATAGGCATTCCAGATATGGTTGTCGATAGGCATTTCAAATATAAGTGCTGATAATCTTTTCAGATTTAGTTTCCGATAGGCATTTCAAAAATAGGTACCGATAGGCATTTCAGATATAGGTGCCGATAGGCATTTCAGATATACTTAAAGATTGGCATTTCAAAAATAGGTGCCGATAGGCATTTCAGATAGAGGTGCCGATAGGCTTATCAGATATAGTTGCCGATAGGCATTTAAAATAAAAGTGCCGATAGGCATTTCAAATATAGGTGTCGATCGGCATTTCAGATATAAATGCCGAAAGGCATTTCAGATATAGGTGCCGATAGGCATTTCTGATGTGGTTGCCGATAGGCATTTCAAATATAGGTGCTGATAGGCATTTCAGATGTAGTTTCCGATAGGCATTTCAAAAATAGGTGCCGATAGGTATTTCAGATATAGGTGCCGATTGGCATTTCAGATATAGTTGCCGATTGGCATTTTAAAAATAGGTGCCGATAGGCATTTCAGATATACAAGCCGATAGGCATTTCAGATGTAGTTGTCGATTGGCATTTTAAAAATAGGTGCCGATAGGCATTTTAGATATAGAAGCCGATAGGTATTTCAAATATAGGTGTGGATAGGCATTTCAGATATGGTTGCCGATAGGCATTTCAAATATAGGTGCTGATAGTCATTTCAGATGTAGTTTCCGATAGGCATTTCAAAAATAGGTGCCGATAGGCATTTCAGATATAGGTGCCGATAGGCATTTCTGATGTGGTTGCCGATAGGCATTTCAAATATAGGTGCTGATAGGCATTTCAGATGTAGTTTTCGATAGGCATTTCAAAAATAGGTGCCGATAGGCATTTCAGATATAGGTGCCGATAGGCACTTCAGATATAAATGCCGATTGGCATTTTAAAAATAGGTGCCGATAGGCATTTCAGATATAGAAGCCGATAGGGATTTCAAATATAGGTGTCGATAGGCATTTCAGATATGGTTGCCGATAAGCATTTCAAATATAGGTGCTGATAGGCATTTCAGAAGTAGTTTCCGATAGGCATTTCAAAAATTGATGCCGATAGGCATTTCAGATATAGGTGCCGATAGGCATTTCAGATATAGTTGCCGATTGGCATTTTAAAAACAGGTGCCGATAGGCATTTCAGATATAGAAGCCGATAGGTATTTCAAATATAGGTGTCGATAGGCATTTCAGATATGGTTGCCGATAGGCATTTCAAATATAGGAGCAGATAGGCATTTCAGATGTAGTTTCCGAAAGGCATTTCAAAAATATATGCCGATAGGCATTTCAGATATAGGTGCCGATAGGCATTTCAGATATAGTTGCCGATTGGTATTTTAAAAATAGGTGCCGATAGGCATTTCAGATATAGAAGCCGATAGGCATTTCAAATATAGGTGCCGATAGGCATTCCAGATATGGTTGCCGATAGGCATTTCAAATATAAGTGCTGATAATCATTTCAAATGTAGTTTCCGATAGGCATTTCAAAATTAGGTACCGATAGGCATTTCAGATATAGGTGCCGATAGGCATTTCCGATATAGTTGCCAATTGGCATTTTAAAAATAGGTGTCGATAGGCATTTCAGATATAGAACCCGATAGGCATTTCAAATATAGGTGCCGATAGGCATTCCAGATATGGTTGCCGATAGGCATTTCAAATATAGGTGCTGATAGGCATTTCAGATGGAGTTTCCGATAGGCATTTCGAAAGTTGGTGCCGATAGGCATTTCAGATATAGGTGCCGATAGGCATTTCAGATATAGTTGCCGATTGGCATTTTAAAAATAGGTGCCGATAGGCATTTTAGATATAGAAGCCGATAGGTATTTCAAATACAGGTGTGGATAGGCATTTCAGATATGGTTGCCGATAGGCATTTCAAATATAGGTGCTGATAGTTATTTCAGATGTTGTTTCCGATAGGCATTTCAAAAATAGGTTCCGATAGGCATTCCAATTATAGGTGCCGATAGGCATTTCAGATATACTTTCCGATTGGCATTTTAAAAATAGGTGCCGATAGGCATTTTAGATGTAGTTTCCGATAGGCATTTCAAAAATAGGTGCCGATAGGCATTTCAGATATAGGTGCCGATAGGCATATCAGATATAGTTGCTGATAGGCATTTAAAATATAGGCGCCGATAGGCATTCCAGATATGGTTGTCGATAGGCATTTCAAATATAAGTGCTGATAATCTTTTCAGATTTAGTTTCCGATAGGCATTTCAAAAATAGGTACCGATAGGCATTTCAGATATAGGTGCCGATAGGCATTTCAGATATAGTTGCCAATTGGCATTTTAAAAATAGGTGTCGATAGGCATTTCAGATATAGGTGCCGATTGGCATTTCAGATATAGTTGCCGATTGGCATTTTAAAAATAGGTGCCGATAGGCATTTCAGATATATAAGCCGATAGGCATTTCAGATGTAGTTGCCGATTGGCATTTTAAAAATAGTTGCCGATAGGCATTTTAGATATAGAAGCCGATAGGTATTTCAAATATAGGTGTGGATAGGCATTTCAGATATGGTTGCCGATAGGCATTTCAAATATAGGTGCTGATAGTCATTTCAGATGTAGTTTCCGATTAGCATTTCAAAAATAGGTTCCGATAGGCATTGTAGATATAGGTGCCGATAGGCATTTCAGATATACTTACCGATTGGCATTTTAAAAATAGGTGCCGATAGGCATTTTAGATATAGAAGCCGATAGGTATTTCAAATATAGGTGTGGATAGGCATTTCAGATATGGTTGCCGATAGGCATTTCAAATATAGGTGCTGATAGTCATTTCAGATGTAGTTTCCGATAGGCATTTCAAAAATAGGTTCCGATAGGCATTTTAGATATAGGTGCCGATAGGCATTTCAGATATACTTGAAGATTGGCATTTCAAAAATAGGTGCCGATAGGCATTTTAGATATAGAAGCCGATAGGTATTTCAAATATAGGTGTGGATAGGCATTTCAGATATGGTTGCCGATAGGCATTTCAAATATAGGTGCTGATAGTCATTTCAGATGTAGTTTCCGATAGGCATTTCAAAAATAGGTTCCGATAGGCATTTTAGATATAGGTGCCGATAGGCATTTCAGATATACTTGAAGATTGGCATTTCAAAAATAGGTGCCGATAGGCATTTCAGATAGAGGTGCCGATAGGCTTATCAGATATAGTTGCCGATAGGCATTTAAAATAAAAGTGCCGATAGGCATTTCAAATATAGGTGTCGATCGGCATTTCAGATATAAATGCCGAAAGGCATTTCAGATATAGGTGCCGATAGGCATTTCTGATGTGGTTGCCGATAGGCATTTCAAATATAGGTGCTGATAGGCATTTCAGATGTAGTTTTCGATAGGCATTTCAAAAATAGGTGCCGATAGGCATTTCAGATATAGGTGCTGATAGGCACTTCAGATATAAATGCCGATTGGCATTTTAAAAATAGGTGCCGATAGGCATTTCAGATATAGAAGCCGATAGGCATTTCAAATATAGGCGCCGATAGGCATTCCAGATATGGTTGCCGATAGGCATTTCAAATATAGGTGCTGATAGGCATTTCAGATGTAGTTTCCGATAGGCATTTCAAAAATAGGTGCCGATAGGCATTTCAGATATGGTTGCCGATAAGCATTTCAAATATAGGTGCTGATAGGCATTTCAGATGTAGTTTCCGATAGGCATTTCAAAAATAGGTGCCGATAGGCATTTCAGATATAGGTGCCGATAGGCATTTCAGATATAGTTGCCGATTGGCATTTTAAAAATAGGTGCCGATAGGCATTTCAGATATAGAAGCCGATAGGCATTTCAAATATAGGTGCCGATAGGCATTCCAGATATTGTTGCCGATAGGCATTTAAAATATAGGTGCTGATAGGCATTTTAGATGTAGTTTCCGAAAGGCATTTCAAAAATATATGCCGATAGGCATTTCAGATATAGGTGCTGATAGGCATTTCAGATATAGTTGCCGATTGGTATTTTAAAAATAAGTGCCGATAGGCATTTCAGATATAGAAGCCGATAGGCATTTCAAATATAGTTGCCGATAGGCATTCCAGATATGGATAGGCATATCAAATATAAGCGCTGATAATCATTTCAGATGTAGTTTCCGATAGGCATTTCAAAAATAGGTACCGATAGGCATTTCAGATATAGGTGCCGATAGGCATTTCAGATATAGTTGCCGATTGGCATTTTAAAAATAGGTGCCGATAGGCATTTCAGATATAGAAGCCGATAGGTATTTCAAATATAGGTGTGGATAGGCATTTTAGATATGGTTGCCGATAGGCATTTCAAATATAGGTGCTGATAGTCATTTCAGATGTAGTTTCCGATAGGCATTTCAAAAATAGGTTCCGATAGGCATTTCAGATATAGGTGCCGATAGGCATTTCAGATATACTTACCGATTGGCACTTTAAAAATAGGTGCCGATAGGCATTTTAGATGTAGTTTCCGATAGGCATTTCAAAAATAGGTGCCGATAGGCATTTCAGATATAGGTGCCGATAGGCATATCAGATATAGTTGCCGATAGGCATTTAAAATATATGTGCCGATAGGCATTTCAAATATAGGTTTCGACCGGCATTTCAGATATAAATGCCGAAAGGCATTTTAGATATTGGTGCCGATAGGCATTTCTGATGTGATTGCCGATAGGCATTTCAAATATAGGTGCTGATAGGCATTTCAGATGTAGTTTTCGATAGGAATTTCAAAAATAGATGCCGATAGGCATTTCAGATATAGGTGCCGATAGGTACTTCAGATATAGTTGCCGATTGGCATTTTAAAAATAGGCGCCGATAGGTATTTCAGATATAGATGCCGATAGGCATTTCAAATATAGGTGCCGATAGGCATTCCAGATATAGTTGCCGATAGGCATTTCAAATATAGGTGCTGATAGGCATTTCAAATGTAGTTTCCGACAGGCATTTCAAAACTAGGTGCGATAGGCATTTCAGATATAGGTGCCGATAGGCATTTCAGATATAGTTGCCGATTGGCATTTTAAAAATAGGTGTCGATAGGCATTTTAGATATAGAAGCCGATAGGCATTTCAAATATAGGTGCCGATAGGCATTCCAGATATGGTTGCCGATAGGCATTTCAAATATAGGTGCTGATAGGCAATTCAGATGTAGTTTCCGTTAGGCATTTCAAAAATTGGTGCCGATAGGCATTTCAGATATAGGTGCCGATAGGCATTTCAGATATAGTTGCCGATTGGCATTTTAAAAATAGGTGCCGATAGGCATTTCAGATATAGAAGCCGATAGGTATTTCAAATATAGGTGTCGATAGGCATTTCAGATATGATTGCCGATAGGGATTTCAAATATAGGTGCTGATAGGCATTTCAGATGTAGTTTCCGATAGGCATTTCAAAAATAGGTGCCGATAGGCATTTCTGATATAGGTGCCGATAGGCATTTCAGATATAGTTGCCGATAGGCATTTTAAAAATAGGTGCCGATAGACATTTCAGATATATAAGCCGATAGGCATTTCAAATATAGGTGCCGATGAGCATTCCAGATATGTTTGCCGATAGGCATTTCAAATATAGGTGCTGATAGGCATTTCAGATGTAGTTTCCGATAGGCATTTCAAAAATTGGTGCCGATAGGCATTTCAAAAATTGGTGCCGATGAGCATTCCAGATATGGTTGCCGATAGGCATTTCAAATATAGGTGCTGATAGGCATTTCAGATGTAGTTTCCGATAGGCATTTCAAAAATTGGTGTCGATAGGCATTTCAGATATAGAAGCCGATAGGCATTTCAAATATAGGTGCCGATAGGCATTCCAGATATGGTTGCCGATAGGCATTTCAAATATAGGTGCTGATAGGCATTCCGGATGTAGTTTCCGATAGGCATTTCAAAAAATGGTGCCGATAGGCATTTCAGATATAGGTGCCGATAGGCATTTCAGATATAGTTACCGATTGGCATTTTAAAAATAGGTACCGATAGGCATTTCAGATATAGAAGCCGATAGGTATTTCAAATATAGGTGTCGATAGGCATTTCAGATATGGTTGCCGATAGGCATTTCAAATATAGGTGCTGATAGGCATTTCAGATGTAGTTTCCGATAGGCATTTCAAATTTAGGTGCTGATAGGCATTTCAGATGTAGTTTTCGATAGGCAATTCAAAAATAGGTGCCGATAGGCATTTCAGATATAGGTGCCGATAGTCATTTCAGATATAGTTGCCAATTGGCATTTAAAAAATAGGTGCCGATAGGCATTTCAGATATAGAAGCCGATAGGCATTTCAAATATAGGTGCCGATAGGCATTGCAGATATAGTTGCCGATAGGCATTTCAAATATAGGTGCTGATAGGCATTTTAGATGAGGTTTCCGATAGGCATTTCAAAAATAGGTTCCGATAGGCATTTTAGATATAGGTGCCGATAGGCATTTCAGATATACTTACCGATTGGCATTTTAAAAATAGGTGCCGATAGGCATTTTAGATATAGAAGCGGATAGGTATTTCAAATATAGGTGTGGATAGGCATATCAGATATGGTTGCCGATAGGCATTTCAAATATAGGTGCTGATAGTCATTTCAGATGTAGTTTCCGATAGGCATTTCAAAAATAGGTTCCGATAGGCATTTTAGATATAGGTGCCGATAGGCATTTCAGATATACTTAAAGATTGGCATTTCAAAAATAGGTGCCGATAGGCATTTCAGATATAGGTGCCGATAGGCTTATCAGATATAGTTGCAGATAGGCATTTAAAATAAAAGTGCCGATAGGCATTTTAGATATAGGTGCCGATAGGCATTTCAGATATACTTAAAGATTGGCATTTCAGATATAGGTGCCGATAGGCATTTCTGATGTGGTTGTTGATAGGCATTTCAAATATAGGTGCTGATAGGCATTTCAGATGTAGTTTTCGATAGGCATTTCAAAAATAGGTGCCGATAGGCATTTCAGATATAGGTGCCGATAGGCACTTCAGATATAAATGCCGATTGGCATTTTAAAAATAGGTGCCGATAGGCATTTCAGATATAGAAGCCGATAGGCATTTCAAATATAGGCGCCGATAGGCATTCCAGATATGGTTGCCGATAGGCATTTCAAATATAGGTGCTGATAGGCATTTCAGATGTAGTTTCCGATAGGCATTTAAAAAATAGGTGCCGATAGGCATTTCAGATATAGGTGCCGATAGGCATTTCAGATATAGTTGCCGATTGGCATTTTAAAAATAGGTGCCGATAGGCATTTTAGATATAGAAGCCGATAGGGATTTCAAATATAGGTGTCGATAGGCATTTCAGATATGGTTGCCGATAAGCATTTCAAATATAGGTGCTGATAGGCATTTCAGATATAGAAGCCGATAGGTATTTCAAATATAGGTGTCGATAGGCATTTCAGATATGGTTGCCGATAGTCATTTCAAATATAGGAGCAGATAGGCATTTCAGATTTAGTTTCCGAAAGGCATTTCAAAAATATATGCCGATAGGCATTTCAGATATAGGTGCCGATAGGCATTTCAGATATAGTTGCCGATTGGTATTTTAAAAATAGGTGCCGGTAGGCAATTCAGATATAGAAGCCGATAGGCATTACAAATATAGTTGCCGATAGGCATTCCAGATATGGTTGCCGATAGGCATATCAAATATAAGCGCTGATAATCATTTCAGATGTAGTTTCCGATAGGCATTTCAAAAATAGGTACCGATAGGTATTTCAGATATAGGTGCCGATAGGCATTTCAGATATACTTACCGATTGGCATTTTAAAAATAGGTGCCGATAGGCATTTTAGATGTAGTTTCCGATAGGCATTTCAAAAATAGGTGCCGATAGGCATTTCAGATATAGCTGCCGATAGGCATATCAGATATAGTTGCCGATAGGCATTTAAAATATATGTGCCGATAGGCATTTCAAATATAGGTGTCGACCGGCATTTCAGATATAAATGCCGAAAGACATTTCAGATATAGGTGCCGATAGGCATTTCTGATGTGGTTGCTGATAGGCATTTCAAATATAGGTGCTGATAGGCATTTCAGATGTAGTTTCCGATAGGCATTTCAAAAATAGGTACCGATAGGCATTTCAGATATAGGTGCCGATAGGCATTTCAGATATAGTTGCCGATTGGCATTTTAAAAATAGGTGCCGATAGGCATTTCAGATATAGAAGCCGATAGGTATTATAAATATAGGTGTGGATAGGCATTTCAGATATGGTTGCCGATAGGCATTTCAAATATAGGTGCTGATAGTCATTTCAGATGTAGTTTCCGATAGGCATTTAAAAAATAGGTTCCGATAGGCATTTCAGATATAGGTGCCGATAGGCATTTCAGATATACTTACCGATTTTTTTTTTAAAAATAGGTGCCGATAGGCATTTAAGATGTAGTTTCCGATAGGCATTTCAAAAATAGGTGCCGATAGGCATTTCAGATATAGGTGCCGATAGGCATATCAGATATAGTTGCCGATAGGAATTTAAAATATATATGCCGATAGGCATTTCAAATATAGGTGTCGACCGGCATTTCAGATATAAATGCCGAAAGGCATCTCAGATATAGGTGCCGATAGGCATTTCTGATGTGGTTGCCGATAGGCATTTCAAATATAGGTGCTGATAGGCATTTCAGATGTAGTTTCCGATAGGCATTTCAAAAATAGGTACCGATAGGCATTTCAGATATAGGTGCCGATAGGCATTTCAGATATAATTGCCGATTGGCATTTTAAAAATAGGTGCCGATAGGCATTTCAGATATAGAAGCCGATAGGCATTTCAAATATAGGTGTGGATAGGCATTTCAGATATGGTTGCCGATAGGCATTTCAAATATAGGTGCTGATAGTCATTTCAGATGTAGTTTCCGATAGGCATTTCAAAAATAGGTTCCGATAGGCATTTCAGATATAGGTGCCGATAGGCATTTCAGATATACTTACCGATTGGCATTTTAAAAATAGGTGCCGATAGGCATTTTAGATGTAGTTTCCGATAGGCATTTCAAAAATAGGTGCCGATAGGCATTTCAGATATAGGTGCCATTATGCATATCAGATATAGTTGCCGATAGGCATTTAAAATATATGTGCCGATAGGCATTTCAAATATAGGTGTCGACCGGCATTTCAGATATAAATGCCGAAAGGCATTTCAGATATAGGTGCCGATAGGCATTTCTGATGTGGTTGCCGATAGGCATTTCAAATATAGGTGCTGATAGGCATTTCAGATGTAGTTTCCGATAGGCATTTCAAAAATAGGTACCGATAGGCATTTCAGATATAGGTGCCGATAGGCATTTCAGATATAGTTGCCGATTAGCATTTTAAAAATAGGTGCCGATAGGCATTTTAGATGTAGTTTCCGATAGGCATTTCAAAAATAGGTGCCGATAGGCATTTTAGATATAGGTGCCGATAGGCATATCAGATATAGTTGCCGATAGGCATTTAAAATATAGGTGCCGATAGGCATTTCAAATATAGGTGTCGATCGGCATTTCAGATATAAATGCCGTAGGGCATTTCAGATATAGGTGCCGATAGGCATTTGTGATATGGTTGCCGATAGGCATTTAAATATAGGTGCTGATAGGCATTTCAGATGTAGTTTCCGATAGGCATTTCGAAAATAGGTGCCGATAGGCATTTCAGATATAGGTGCCGATTGGCATTTCAGATATAGTTGCGATTGGCATTTTAAAAATAGTTCGCGATAGGCATTTCAGATATAGAAGCCGATAGGGATTTCAAATATAGGTGTCGATAGCTATTTCAGATATGGTTGCCGATAAGCATTTCAAATATAGGTGCTGATAGGCATTTCAGACGTAGTTTCCGATAGGCATTTAAAAAATAGGTGCCGATAGGCATTTCAGATATAGGTGCCGATAGGAATTTCAGATATAGTTGCCGATTGGCATTTTAAAAATAGGTGTCGGTAGGCATTTCAGATATAGAAGCCGATAGGCATTTCAAATATAGGTGCCGATAGGCATTCCAGATATGGTTGCCGAAAGGCATTTCAAATATAGGTGCCCATAGGCATTCCAGATATGGTTGCCGATAGGCATTTCAATTATAGGTGCTGATAGGCATTTCAGATGGAGTTTCCGATAGGCATTTCAAAAATAGGTGCCGATAGGCATTTCAGATATAGGTGCCGATAGGCATTTCAGATATAGTTGCCGATTGGTATTTTAAAAATAGGTGCCGATAAGCATTTCAGATATAGAAGCCGATAGGCATTTCAAATATAGGTGCCGATAGGCATTCCAGATATGGTTGCCGATAGGCATTTCAAATATAAGTGCTGATAATCATTTCAGATGTAGTTTCCGATAGGCATTTCAAAAATACGTACCGATAGGCATTTCAGATATAGGTGCCGATAGGCATTTCAGATATAGTTGCCATTTGGCATCTTAAAAATAGGTGTCGATAGGCATTTCAGATATAAGTGCCGATTGGCATTTCAGATATAGTTGCCGATTGGCATTTTAAAAATAGGTGCCGATAGGCATTTCAGATATAGAAGCCGATAGGGATTTCAAATATAGGTGTCGATAGGCATTTCAGATATGGTTGCCGATAGGCATTTCAAATATAGGTGCTGATAGGCATTTCAGATGTAGTTTCCGATAGGCATTTCAAAAATAGGTGCCGATAGGTATTTCAGATATAGGTGCCGATTGGCATTTCAGATATAGTTGCCGATTGGCATTTTAAAAATAGGTGCCGATAGGCATTTTAGATATATAAGCCGATAGGCATTTCAGATGTAGTTGTCGATTGGCATTTTAAAAATAGGTGCCGATAGGCATTTTAGATATAGAAGCCGATAGGTATTTCAAATATAGGTGTGGATAGGCATTTCAGATATGGTTGCCGATAGGCATTTCAAATATAGGTGCTGATAGTCATTTCAGATGTAGTTTCCGATAGGCATTTCAAAAATAGGTTCCGATAGGCAATTTAGATATAGGTGCCGATAGGCATTTCAGATATACTTAAAGATTGGCATTTCAAAAATAGGTGCCGATAGGCATTTCAGATATACGTGCCGATAGGCTTATCAGATATAGTTGCCGATAGGCATTTAAAATAAAAGTGCCGATAGGCATTTCAAAAATAGGTTCCGATAGGCAATTTAGATATAGGTGCCGATAGGCATTTCAGATATACTTAAAGATTGGCATTTCAAAAATAGGTGCCGATAGGCATTTCAGATATACGTGCCGATAGGCTTATCAGATATAGTTGCCGATAGGCATTTCAGATATAGTTGCCGATTGGCATTTTAAAAATAGGTGCCGATAGGCATTTCAGATATAGAAGCCGATAGGTATTTCAAATATAGGTGCCGATAGGCATTTCTGATGTGGTTGCCGATAGGCATTTCAAATATAGGTGCTGATAGGCATTTCAGATGTAGTTTTCGATAGGCATTTCAAAAATAGGTGCCGATAGGCATTTCAGATATTGGTGCCGATAGGCACTTCAGATATAAATGCCGATTGGCATTTTAAAAATAGGTGCCGATAGGCATTTCAGATATAGAAGCCGATAGGGATTTCAAATATAGGTGTCGATAGGCATTTCAGATATGGTTGCCGATAAGCATTTCAAATATAGGTGCTGATAGGCATTTCAGAAGAAGTTTCCGATAGGCATTTCAAAAATTGATGCTGATAGGCATTTCGGATATAGGTGCCGATAGGCATTTCAGATATAGTTGCCGATTGGCATTTTAAAAACAGGTGCCGATAGGCATTTCAGATATAGAAGCCGATAGGTATTTCAAATATAGGTGTCGATAGGCATTTCAAATATAGGAGCACATAGGCATTTCAGATGTAGTTTCCGAAACGCATTTCAAAAATATATGCCGATAGGCATTTCAGATATAGGTGCCGATAGGCATTTCAGATATAGTTGCCGATTGGTATTTTAAAAATAGGTGCCGATAGGCATTTCTGATATAGAAGCCGATAGGCATTTCAAATATAGGTGCCGATAGGCATTCCAGATATGATTGCCGATAGGCATTTCAAATATAAGTGCTGATAATCATTTCAAATGTAGTTTCCGATAGGCATTTCAAAAATAGGTACCGATAGGCATTTAAGATATAGGTGCCGATAGGCATTTCCGATATAGTTGCCAATTGGCATTTTAAACATAGGTGTCGATAGGCATTTCAGATATAGAACCCGATAGGCATTTCAATAATAGGTGCCGATAGGCATTCCAGATATGGTTGCCGATAGGCATTTCAAATATAGGTGGTGATAGGCATTTCAGATGGAGTTTCCGATAGGCATTTCGAAAGTTGGTGCCGATAGGCATTTCAGATATAGGTCCCGATAGGCATTTCAGATATAGTTGCCGATTGGCATTTTAAAAATAGGTGCCGATAGGCATTTTAGATATAGAAGCCGATAGGTATTTCAAATACAGGTGTGGATAGGCATTTCAGATATGGTTGCCGATAGGCATTTCAAATATAGGTGCTGATAGTCATTTCAGATGTTGTTTCCGATACGCATTTCAAAAATAGGTTCCGATAGGCATTTCAATTATAGGTGCCGATAGGCATTTCAGATATACTTTCCGATTGGCATTTTAAAAATAGGTGCCGATAGGCATTTTAGATGTAGTTTCCGATAGGCATTTCAAAAATAGGTGCCGATAGGCATTTCAGATATAGGTGCCGATAGGCATATCAGATATAGTTGCCGATAGGCATTTAAAATATAGGTGCCGATAGGCATTTCAAATATAGGTGTCGATCGGCATTTCAGATATAAATGCCGTAGGCCATTTCAGATATAGGTGCCGATAGGCATTTCTGATGTGGTTGCCGATAGGCATTTCAAATATAAATGCTGATAGGCATTACAGATGTAGTTTTCGATAAGCATTTCAAAAATAGGTGCCGATAGGCATTTGAGATATAGGTGCCGATTGGCACTTCAGATATAGTTGCCGATTGGCATTTTAAAAATAGGTGCCGATAGGCATTTTAGATATAGAAGCCGATAGGCATTTCAAATATAGGCGCCGATAGGCATTCCAGATATGGTTGTCGATAGGCAAATCAAATATAAGTGCTGATAATCTTTTCAGATTTAGTTTCCGATAGGCATTTCAAAAATAGGTACCGATAGGCATTTCAGATATAGGTGCCGATAGGCATTTCAGATATAGTTGCCAATTGGCATTTTAAAAATAGGTGTCGATAGGCATTTCAGATATAGGTGCCGATTGGCATTTCAGATATAGTTGCCGATTGGCATTTTAAAAATAGGTGCCGATAGGCATTTCAGATATATAAGCCGATAGGCATTTCAGATGTAGTTGCCGATTGGCATTTTAAAAATAGGTGCCGATAGGCATTTTAGATATAGAAGCCGATAGGTATTTCAAATATAGGTGTGGATAGGCATTTCAGATATGGTTGCCGATAGGCATTTCAAATATAGGTGCTGATAGTCATTTCAGATGTAGTTTCCGATAGGCATTTCAAAAATAGGTTCCGATAGGCATTGTAGATATAGGTGCCGATAGGCATTTCAGATATACTTACCGATTGGAATTTTAAAAATAGGTGCCGATAGGCATTTTAGATATAGAAGCCGATAGGTATTTCAAATATAGGTGTGGATAGGCATTTCAGATATGGTTGCCGATAGGCATTTCAAATATAGGTGCTGATAGTCATTTCAGATGTAGTTTCCGATAGACATTTCAAAAATAGGTTCCGATAGGCATTTTAGATATAGGTGCCGATAGGCATTTCAGATATACTTAAAGATTGGCATTTCAAAAATAGGTGCCGATAGGCATTTCAGATAGAGGTGCCGATAGGCTATCAGACATAGTTGCCGATAGGCATTTAAAATAAAAGTGCCGATAGGCATTTCAAATATAGGTGTCGATCGGCATTTCAGATATAAATGCCGAAAGGCATTTCAGATATAGGTGCCGATAGGCATTTCTGATGTGGTTGCCGATAGGCATTTCAAATATAGGTGCGGATAGGCATTTCAGATGTAGTTTTCGATAGGCATTTCAAAAATAGGTGCCGATAGGCATTTCAGATATAGGTGCCGATAGGCACTTCAGATATAAATGCCGATTGGCATTTTAAAAATAGGTGCCGATAGGCATTTCAGATATAGAAGCCGATAGGCATTTCAAATATAGGCGCCGATAGGCATTCCAGATATGGTTGCCGATAGGCATTTCAAATATAGGTGCTGATAGGCATTTCAGATGTAGTTTCCGATAGGCATTTCAAAAATAGGTGCCGATAGGCATTTCAGATATAGGTGCCGATAGGCATTTCAGATATAGTTGCCGATTGGCATTTTAAAAATAGGTGAAGATAGGCATTTCAGATATAGAAGCCGATAGGGATTTCAAATATAGGTGTCGATAGGCATTTCAGATATGGTTGCCGATAAGCATTTCAAATATAGGTGCTGATAGGCATTTCAGATGTAGTTTCCGATAGGCATTTCAAAAATAGGTGCCGATAGGCATTTCAGATATAGGTGCCGATAGGCATTTCAGATATAGTTGCCGATTGGCATTTTAAAAATAGGTGCCGATAGGCATTTCAGATATAGAAGCCGATAGGCATTTCAAATATAGGTGCCGATAGGCATTCCAGATATGGTTGCCGATAGGCATTTAAATATAGGTGCTGATAGGCATTTTAGATGTAGTTTCCGATAGGGATTTCAAAAATTGATGCCGATAGGCATTTCGGATATAGGTGCCGATAGGCATTTCAGATATAGTTGCCGATTGGCATCTTAAAAACAGGTGCCGATAGGCATTTCAGATATAGAAGCCGATAGGTATTTCAAATATAGGTGTCGATAGGCATTTCAGATATGGTTGCCGATAGGCATTTCAAATATAGGAGCAGATAGGCATTTCAGATGTAGTTTCCGAAAGGCATTTCAAAAATATATGCCGATAGGCATTTCAGATATATGTGCCGATAGGCATTTCAGATATAGTTGCCGATTGGTATTTTAAAAATAGGTGCCGGTAGGCAATTCAGATATAGAAGCCGATAGGCATTACAAATATAGTTGCCGATAGGCATTCCAGATATGGTTGCCGATAGGCATATCAAATATAAGCGCTGATAATCATTTCAGATGTAGTTTCCGATAGGCATTTCAAAAATATATGCCGATAGGCATTTCAGATATAGGTGCCGATAGGCATTTCAGATATAGTTATCGATTGGCATTTTTAAAATAGGTGCCGATAGGCATTTCAGATATAGAAGCCGATAGGTATTTCAAATATAGGTGTGGATAGGCATTTCAGATATGGTTGCCGATAGGCATTTCAAATATAGGTGCTGATAGTCATTTCAGATGTAGTTTCCGATAGGCATTTCAAAAATAGATTCCGATAGGCATTTCAGATATAGGTGCCGATAGGCATTTCAGATATACTTACCGATTGGCATTTTAAAAATAGGTGCCGATAGGCATTTTAGATGTAGTTTCCGATAGGCATTTCAAAAATAGGTGCCGATAGGCATTTCAGATATAGGTGCCGATAGGCATATCAGATATAGTTGCCGATAGGCATTTAAAATATATGTGCCGATAGGCATTTCAAATATAGGTGTCGACCGGCATTTCAGATATAAATGCCGAAAGGCATTTCAGATATAGGTGCCGATAGGCATTTCTGATGTGGTTGCCGATAGGCATTTCAAATATAGGTGCTGATAGGCATTTCAGATGTAGTTTTCGATAGGCATTTCAAAAATAGGTGCCGATAGGCATTTCAGATATAGGTGCCGATAGGCACTTCAGATATATTTGCCGATTGGCATTTTAAAAATAGGTGTCGATAGGCATTTCAGATATAGAAGCCGATAGGCATTTTAAATATAGGTGCCGATAGGCATTCCAGATATGGTTGCCGATAGGCATTTCAAATATAGGTGCCGATAGGCATTCCAGATATGGTTGCCGATAGGCATTTCAAATATAGGTGCTGATAGGCATTTTAGATGGAGTTTCCGATAGGCATTTCCAAATAGGTGCCGATAGGCATTTCAGATATAGGTGCCGATAGGCATTTCTGATATAGTTGCCGATTGGTATTTTAAAAATAGGTGCCGATAGGCATTTCAGATATAGAAGCCGATAGGCATTTCAAATATATGTGCCGATAGGCATTCCAGATATGGTTGCCGATAGGCATTTCAAATATAAGTGCTGATAATCATTTCAGATGTAGTTTCCGATAGGCATTTCAAAAATAGGTACCGATAGGCATTTCACATATAGGTGCCGATAGGCATTTCAGATATAGTTGCCAATTGGCATTTTAAAAATAGGTGTCGATAGTCATTTCAGATATAGGTGTCGATAGGCATTTCAGATATAGGTGCCGATTGGCATTTCAGATATAGTTGCCGATTGGCATTTTAAAAATAGGTGCCGATAGGCATTTTAGATATAGAAGCCGATAGGGATTTCAAATATAGGTGTCGATAGGCATTTCAGATATGGTTGCCGATAGGCATTTCAAATATAGGTGCTGATAGGCATTTCAGATGTAGTTTCCGATAGGCATTTCAAAAATAGGTGCCGATAGGCATTTCAGATATAGGTGCCGATTGGCATTTCAGATATAGTTGCCGATTGGCATTTTAAAAATAGGTGCCGATAGGCATTTCAGATATATAAGCCGATAGGCATTTCAGATGTAGTTGCCGATTGGCATTTTAAAAATAGGTGCCGATAGGCATTTTAGATATAGAAGCCGATAGGTATTTCAAATATAGGTGTGGATAGGCATTTCAGATATGGTTGCCGATAGGCATTGCAAACATAGGTGCTGATAGTCATTTCAGATGTAGTTTACGATAGGCATTTCAAAAATAGGTTCCGATAGGCATTTTAAATTTAGGTGCCGATAGGCATTTCAGATATACTTCAAGATTGGCATTTCAAAAATAGGTGCCGATAGGCATTTCAAATATAGGTGCTGATAGGCATTTCAGATGTAGTTTTCGATAGGCATTTCAAAAATAGGTGCCGATAGGCATTTCAGATATAGGTACCGATAGGCACTTCAGAAATAAATGCCGATTGGCATTTTAAAAAATAGGTGCCGATAGGCATTTCAGATATAGAAGCCGATAGGGATTTCAAATATAGGTGTCGATAGGCATTTCAGATATGGTTGCCGATAAGCATTCCAAATATAGGTGCTGATAGGCATTTCAGATGTAGTTTCCGATAGGCAATTCAAAAATTGATGCCGATAGGCATTTCGGATATAGGTGCCGATAGGCATTTCAGATATAGTTGCCGATTGGCATTTTAAAAACAGGTGCCGATAGGCATTTCAGATATAGAAGCCGATAGGTATTTCAAATATAGGTGTCGATAGGCATTTCAGATATGGTTGCCGATAGGCATTTCAAATATAGGAGCAGATAGGCATTTCAGATGTAGTTTCCGAAAGGCATTTCAAAAATATATGACGATAGGCATTTCAGATATAGGTGCCGATAGGCATTTCAGATATAGTTGCCGATTGGTATTTTAAAAATAGCTGCCGATAGGCATTTCAGATATAGAAGCCGATAGGCATTTCAAATATAGGTGCCGATAGGCATTCCAGATATGGTTGCCGATAGGCATTTCAAATATAAGTGCTGATAATCATTTCAGATGTAGTTTCCGATAGGCATTTCAAAAATAGGTACCGATAGGCATTTCAGATATAGGTGCCGATTGGCATTTCAGATATAGAACCCGATAGGCATTTCAAATATAGGTGCCGATAGGCATTCCAGAAATGGTTGCCGATAGGCATTTCAAATATAGGTGCTGATAGGCATTTCAGATGGAGTTTCCGATAGGCATTTCAAAAGTTGGTGCCGATAGGCATTTCAGATATAGGTGCCGATAGGCATTTCAGATATAGTTGCCGATTGGCATTTTAAAAATAGGTGCCGATAGGCATTTTAGATATAGAAGCCGATAGGTATTTCAAATAGAGGTGTGGATAGGCATTTCAGATATGGTTGCCGATAGGCATTTCAAATATAGGTGCTGATAGTCATTTCAGATGTTGTTTCCGATAGGCATTTCAAAAATAGGTTCCGATAGGCATTTCAATTATAGGTGCCGATAGGCATTTCAGATATACTTTCCGATTGGCATTTTAAAAATAGGTGCCGATAGGCATTTTAGATGTAGTTTCCGATAGGCATTTCAAAAATAGGTGCCGATAGGCATTTCAGATATAGGTGCCGATAGGCATATCAGATATAGTTGCCGATAGGCATTTAAAATATAGGTGCCGATAGGCATTTCAAATATAGGTGTCGATCGGCATTTCAGATATAAATGCCGTAGGGCATTTCAGATATAGGTGCCGATAGGCATTTCTGATGTGGTTGCCGATAGGCATTTCAAATATAAATGCTGATAGGCATTTCAGATGTAGTTTTTGATAGGCATTTCAAAAATAGGTGCCGATAGGCATTTGAGATATAGGTGCCGATAGGCACTTCAGATATAGTTGCCGATTGGCATTTTAAAAATAGGTGCCGATAGGCATTTTAGATATAGAAGCCGATAGGCATTTCAAATATAGGCGCCGATAGGCATTCCAGATAAGGTTGCCGATAGGCATTTCAAATATAAGTGCTGATAATCATTTCAGATGTAGTTTCCGATAGGCATTTCAAAAATAGGTACCGATAGGCATTTCAGATATAGGTGCCGATAGGCATTTCAGATATAGTTGCCAATTGGCATTTTAAAAATAGGTGTCGATAGGCATTTCAGATATAGGTGCCGATAGGCATTTCAGATATAGTTGCCAATTGGCATTTTAAAAATAGGTGCCGATAGGCATTTCAGATGTAGTTGCCGATTGGCATTTTAAAAATAGGTGCCGATAGGCATTTTAGATATAGAAGCCGATAGGTATTTCAAATATAGGTGTGGATAGGCATATCAGATATGGGTGCCGATAGGCATTTCAAATATAGGTGCTGATAGTCATCTCAGATGTAGTTTCCGATAGGCATTTCAAAAATAGGTTCCGATAGGCATTTTAGATATAGGTGCCAATAGGCATTTCAGATATACTTAAAGATTGGCATTTCAAAAATAGGTGCCGATAGGCATTTCAGATATAGGTGCCGATAGGCTTATCAGATATAGTTGCCGATAGGCATTTAAAATAAAAGTGCCGATAGGCATTTCAAATATAGGTGTCGATCGGAATTTCAGATATAAATGCCGAAAGGCATTTCAGATATAGGTGCCGATAGGCATTTCTGATGTGGTTGCCGATAGGCATTTCAAATATAGGTGCTGATAGGCATTTCAGATGTAGTTTTCGATAGGCATTTCAAAAATAGGTGCCGATAGGCATTTCAGATATAGGTGCCGATAGGCACTTCAGATATAAATGCCGATTGGCATTTTAAAAAAAGGTGCCGATAGGCATTTCAGATATAGAAGCCGATAGGGATTTCAAATATAGGTGTCGATAGGCATTTCAGATATGGTTGCCGATAAGCATTTCAAATATAGGTGCTGATAGGCATTTCAGATATAGAAGCCGATAGGTATTTCAAATATAGGTGTCGATAGGCATTTCAGATATGGTTGCCGATAGGCATTTCAAATATAGGAGCAGATAGGCATTTCAGATGTAGTTTCCGAAAGGCATTTCAAAAATATATGCCGATAGGCATTTCAGATATAGGTGCCGATAGGCATTTCAGATATAGTTGCCGATTGGTATTTTAAAAATAGGTGCCGATAGGCATTTCAAATATAGAAGCCGATAGGCATTTCAAATATAGTTGCCGATAGGCATTCCAGATATGGTTGCCGATAGGCATATCAAATATAAGCGCTGATAATCATATCAGATGTAGTTTCCGATAGGCATTTCAAAAATAGGTACCGATAGGCATTTCAGATATAGGTGCCGATAGGCATTTCAGATATAGTTGCCGATTGGCATTTTAAAAATAGGTGCCGATAGGCATTTCAGATATAGAAGCCGATAGGTATTACAAATATAGGTGTGGATAGGCATTTCAGATATGGTTGCCGATAGGCATTTCAAATATAGGTGCTGATAGTTATTTCAGATGTAGTTTCCGATAGGCATTTCAAAAATAGGTTCCGATAGGCATTTCAGATATAGGTGCCGATAGGCATTTCAGATATACTTACCGATTGGCATTTTAAAAATAGGTGCCGAAAGGCATTTTAGATGTAGTTTCCTATAGGCATTTCAAAAATAGGTGCCGATAGGCATTTCAGATATAGGTGCCGATAGGCATATCAGATATAGTTGCCGATAGGCATTTAAAATATATGTGCCGATAGGCATTTCAAATATAGGTGTCGACCGGCATTTCAGATATAAATGCCGAAAGGCATTTCAGATATAGGTGCCGATAGGCATTTCTGATGTGGTTGCCGATAGGCATTTCAAATATAGGTGCTGATAGGCATTTCAGATGTAGTTTTCGATAGGCATTTCAAAAATAGGTGCCGATAGGCAATTCATATATAGGTGCCGATAGGCACTTCAGATATAGTTGCCGATTGGCATTTTAAAAATAGGCGCCGATAGGTATTTCAGATATAGAAGCCGATAGGCATTTCAAATATAGGCGTAGATAGGCATTCCAGATATGGTAGCCGATAGGCATTTCAAATATATGTGCTGATAGGCATTTCAGACGTAGTTTCCGATAGGCATTTCAAAAATAGTTGCCGATAGGCATTTCAGATATAGGTGCCGATAGGCATTTCAGATATAGTTGCCGATTGGCATTTTAAAAATAGGTGCCGATAGGCATTTCAGATATAGAAGCCGATAGGCATTTCAAATATAGGTGCCGATAGGCATTCCAGATATGGTTGCCGATAGGCATTTCAAATATAGGTGCTGATAGGCATTTCAAATGTAGTTTCCGATAGGCATTTCAAAAATAGGTGCCGATAGGCATTTTCAGATATAGGTGCCGATAGGCATTTCAGATATAGCTGCCGATTGGCATTTTAAAAATAGGTGCCGATAGGCATTTCAGATATAGAAGCCGATAGGTATTTCAAATATAGGTGTCGATAGGCATTTCAGATATGGTTGCCGATAGGCATTTCAAATATAGGTGCTGATAGGCATTTCAGATGTAGTTTTCGATAGGCATTTCAAAAATAGGTGCCGATAGGCATTTCAGATATAGGTGCCGATAGGCTTATCAGATATAGTTGCCGATAGGCATTTAAAATAAAAGTGCCGATAGGCATTTCAAATATAGGTGTCGACCGGCATTTCAGATATAAATGCCGAAAGGCATTTCAGATATAGGTGCCGATAGGCATTTCTGATGTGGTTGCCGATAGGCATTCCAAATATAGGTGCTGATAGGCATTTCAGATGTAGTTTTCGATAGGCATTTCAAAAATAGGTGCCGATAGGCATTTCAGATATAGGTGCCGATAGGCACTTCAGATATAAATGCCGATTGGCATTTTAAAAATAGGTGCCGATAGGCATTTCAGATATAGAAGCCGATAGGGATTTCAAATATAGGTGTCGATAGGCATTTCAGATATAGTTGCCGATAAGCATTTCAAATATAGGTGCTGATAGGCATTTCAGATGTAGTTTCCGATAGGCATTTCAAAAATTGATGCCGATAGGCATTTCGGATATAGGTGCCGATAGGCATTTCAGATATAGTTGCCGATTGGCATTTTAAAAACAGGTGCCGATAGGCATTTCAGATATAGAAGCCGATAGGTATTTCAAATATAGGTGTCGATAGGCATTTCAGATATGGTTGCCGATAGGCATTTTTAAAATATAGGAGCAGATAGGCATTTCAGATGAGTTTCCGAAAGGCATTTCAAAAATATATGCCGATAGGCATTTCAGATATAGGTGCCGATAGGCATTTCAGATATAGTTGCCGATTGGTATTTTAAAAAAAGGTGCCGATAGGCATTTCAGATATAGAAGCCGATAGGCATTTCAAATATAGGTGCCGATAGGCATTCCAGATATGGTTGCCGATAGGCATTTCAAATATAAGTGCTGATAATCATTTCAAATGTAGTTTCCGATAGGCATTTCAAAAATAGGTACCGATAGGCATTTCAGATATAGGTGCCAATAGGCATTTCAGATATAGTTGCCAATTGGCATTTTAAAAATAGGTGTCGATAGGCATTTCAGATATAGAACCCGATAGGCATTTCAAATATAGGTGCCGATAGGCATTCCAGATATGGTTGCTGATAGGCATTTCAAATATAGGTGCTGATGGGCATTTCAGATGGAGTTTCCGATAGGCATTTCAAAAGTTGGTGCCGATAGGCATTTCAGATATAGGTGCCGATTGGCATTTCAGATATAGTTGCCGATTGGCATTTTAAAAATAGGTGCCGATAAGCATTTTAGATATAGAAGCCGATAGGTATTTCAAATATAGGTGTGGATAGGCATTTCAGATATGGTTGCCGATAGGCATTTCAAATATAGGTGCTGATAGTCATTTCAGATGTAGTTTCCGATAGGCATTTCAAAAATAGGTTCCGATAGGCATTTTAGATATAGGTGCCGATAGGTATTTCAGATATACTTACCGATTGGCATTTTAAAAATAGGTGCCGATGGGTATTTTAGATATAGAAGCCGATAGGTATTTCAAATATAGGTGTGGATAGGCATTTCAGATATGGTTGCCGATAGGCATTTCAAATATAGGTGCTGATTGTCATTTCAGATGTAGTTTCCGATAGGCATTTCAAAAATAGGTTCCGATAGGCATTTTAGATATAGGTGCCGATAGGCATTTCAGATATAGTTGCCGATTGGCATTTTAAAAATAGGTGCCGATAGGCATTTCAGATATAGAAGCCGATAGGGATTTCAAATATAGGTGTCGATAGCTATTTCAGATATGGTTGCCGATAAGCATTTCAAATAAAGGTGCTGATAGGCATTTCAGATGTAGTTTCCGATAGGCATTTCAAAAATAGGTGCCGTTAGGCATTTCAAATATAGGTGCCGATAGGCATTTCAGATATAGTTGCCGATTGGCATTTTAAAAATAGGTGCCGATAGGCATTTTAGATATAGAAGCCGATAGGCATTTCAAATATAGGCGCCGATAGGCATTCCAGATATGGTTGCCGATAGGCATTTCAAATATAGGTGCTGATAGGCATTTCAGATGTAGTTTCCGATAGGCATTTCAAAAATAGGTGCCGATAGGCATTTCAGATATAGGTGCCGATTGGCATTTCAGATATAGTTGCCGATTGGTATTTTAAAAATAGGTGCCGATAGGCATTTCAGATATAGAAGCCGATAGGGATTTCAAATATAGGTGTCGATAGCTATTTCAGATATGGTTGCCGATAAGCATTTCAAATAAAGGTGCTGATAGGCATTTCAGATGTAGTTTCCGATAGGCATTTCAAAAATAGGTGCCGTTAGGCATTTCAAATATAGGTGCCGATAGGCATTTCAGATATAGTTGCCGATTGGCATTTTAAAAATAGGTGTCGATAGGCATTTCAGATATAGAAGCCGATAGGCATTTCAAATATAGGTGCCGATAGGCATTCCAGATATGGTTGCCGATAGGCATTTCAAATATAGGTGCCGATAGGCATTCCAGATATGGTTGCCGATAGGCATTTCAAATATAGGTGCTGATAGGCATTTCAGATGGTGTTTCCGATAGGCATTTCAAAAATAGGTGCCGATAGGCATTCCAGATATAGGTGCCGATAGGCATTTCAGATATAGTTGCCGATTGGTATTTTAAAAATAGGTGCCGATAGGCATTTCAGATATAGAAGCCAATAGGCATTTCAAATATAGGTGCCGATAGGCATTCCAGATATGGTTGCCTATAGGCATTTCAAATATACTTGCTGATAATCATTTCAGATGTAGTTTCCGATAGGCATTTCAAAAATAGGTACCGATAGGCATTTCAGATATAGGTGCCGATTGGCATTTCAGATATAGTTGCCGATTGGCATTTTAAAAATAGGTGCCGATAGGCATTTCAGATATAGAAGCCGATAGGGATTTCAAATATAGGTGTCGATAGGCATTTCAGATATAGTTGCCGATAGGCATTTCAAATATAGGTGCTGATAGGCATTTCAGATGTAGTTTCCGATAGGCATTTCAAAAATAGGTGCCGATAGGCATTTCAGATATAGGTGCCGATTGGCATTTCAGATATAGTTGCCGATTGGCATTTTAAAAATAGGTGCCGATAGGCATTTTAGATATATAAGCCAATAGGCATTTCAGATGTAGTTGCCGATAGGCATTTTAAAAATAGGTGCCGATAGGCATTTTAGATATAGAAGCCGATAGGTATTTCAAATATAGGTGTGGATAGGCATTTCAGATATGGTTGCCGATAGGCATATCAAATATAGGTGCTGATAGTCATTTCAGATGTAGTTTCCGATAGGCATTTCAAAAATAGGTTCCGATAGGCATTTTAGATATAGGTGCCGATAGGCATTTTAGATATACTTACCGATTGGCATTTTAAAAATAGGTGCTGATAGGCATTTTAGATATAGAAGCCGATAGGT
>JAVRKA010000896.1:0-41765 GCA_034508555.1 Venustoraphidia nigricollis | reverse complement strand
ATTGTGAGATTAGACGGTCAATCCAGATCATATCAGTCCACTTTTCGCAACCGTTAGATGAACACGCGTGCACAACCACAAAATGGATCTGAATAAGAAAAAAGCTTGTGTAGCAATAATTATTGCTTTTGCTCTGAAGAAACGCGTTAAGAGGAAACGTTGGGTCAAACCATGGTTATTAAAGAGGAACATCTACACACATCTGAACTTATTAGATGAAATTCATAGTACTGAGGAGGAGGAGGATTATGCAAATTACTACAGGATGAAGGAGGCATGCTTTGATCATCTGTTGGAAATGGTTACACCACACTTGTTAAAACAAGATACCTGCATGCGAGAGAGCATAACTCCTAAAGAAAAATTGGCTGCTACATTGCGTTACCTCGCGACTGGCAGAACTATTGAATGCCTAAAATTTTCAGTCATAATGTCCCCAGCTGCCATTGGTGAAGCCATTATAGACACATGCAGAGCACTTATTCATGTTCTTCAGTCTTATATAAAGGTATGTAAAAAAACATAGGCTTAGTATTTATTTTTTATTCCAAAAGAAAAAACATTACAAATTCGACTTAAACTCAGCAAACAATGTTCCTACATTATACTCCGATAATGTTAACTGAGAAGTGGCATGAGACGGTGATGGAATGTGTAGACTATAGCTGTCCTGTTGACTTGGAGGATCTGTATGTACTACTAATGGTGTAGACGAAGCAAATGAAGATGGTGGTGGGGATGTAGGTGATGTTTGAGAAGTCTGAATGTTTTGATTTGAAGCAGGATTGGTAATTATTATTTGCGACTGTGATGGTGCAGATGATAGTGTATACGCTGCTGATGAAAAATGTTCATAGGGTTGCCCCAGTGATGATGGAGGTGATGGTGTGTATATATTACTGTAGTTATAGCGATTTTCACGAGGCGACGGTGTATATGCTGGTGATGACGAATGACAAGAGGGCGCTGCATCTGCAGATAACGACGACTGGTTAATTTTTACAGAGTATCTATTCAAATTTCCCAACTGTGCCTCAAACAAAATATCATTTATAGCCTTTTCGGCGTATAATTTTTGTGTAGGATCCAATTCTTCAAGTTTTTTTCAGACCAAACCAATGCTGCTGAGTTGCATACTTTCGTCGGTTGAGATAAGTATGTGCAGGCCTTCTTTAGTAACTCATTTTGAGTGCGAGCGATCGGTGATTTTTTCCTTTTTGCATTAGATCCCTCATTAACTGCAGCAGGCGCTGGCATTACATTGATAGAGGACAGTGAGGTACTACTTTGTTGGCTAGGACCTTGTCGCAATAGTTCTTCATCTTCTTGAGAATCATTTTGTTGTTGTATATGATTGGAATCGTCTGAATCTTCATTATTTGGAATCTGCAGAATAAAAATGTATTTTAGTTAGTCGCATTGCATATACACTCATACACTACACATGACATATAATTTTTATTAAGTATACTAAAATAAAGTTTAATTATTTGTTTCAGATGCCAACTACTGAAGATGAATGGAAAACAGTTGCAGAGGAGTTTGGGAACAGATACCAGTTTTGGAATTGTTTGGGAGCTTTGGATGGGAAGCACATTGGAATTATAAAACCTGCTCATTCTGGATCTTTGTACTATAATTACAAAAGCTTCCATAGCATTGTCCTTATGGCATTAGTGAATGCAAAAAAGGAATTTATTATGATCGATATTGGAACTAATGGACGTGTATCTGACGGAGGCGTATTGTTTTATACCAAATTTTGGGAACTTTACCAACAAAAAAAATTGAATTTACCCGAACCTTCAATATTACCAAATTCTGCACAAATATCTCCATATGTGATTATTTCTGATGAAGCGTTCGCCTTGGGCCAAAATTTAATGAAACCTTTCCCACAAAATTCACTGAATGAAGAGCGCAAAGTATTTAATTATCGCCTCTCACGAGCACGATCGGTAGTTGAATGTGCTTTTGACATAATCAATTCGAAGTTTGGTATTTTTCAAAGAGATATAGCCTTCGAACCCAGCAAAGCAAAACTTATAACAGCAACATGTTGCTATTTACACAATTACCTCATGAAAATTGCTTCGAAACCTTATCTTTCCTCAAATAAAAAAAACAATTCAAAACGTACAAATACGTTTGTTGACTTGGCGTGCACTCGTAATCGAAACCCACCACGTGATGCGAAAGTGATAAGGGAAAATTTATGTAAATATTTTTGTAATGAAGGTAAAATATAAAACGTACCTCAAAATGATTAACAATAAATATATCATTATTTAAGTGTAGAATAGAATATAAGTACCTAACAATTATTTGATGATTACAATTATATTTGGGTATCATTTAGGTAGGTAATAAATGATTTCATTAAATGGCTGTTGACCTGTTTTTCAATTTTCTTACACCTTTCAGCTACACCCTGTATACAAGGTGTAAAAAATGTTGAGAATCATGGACAGAGTCATCCTTTAAATTAATTTTATATTGAGACAATTAAAACTTACCTGAGAAACTGGCTGTTCTGCGTTGTGTAAAAATGTAAGGTACTTAAATGTCCATGATTTTGGTACATAAACCTCACTCGTGCCAGCACCCGACCTTTTTGAAGTAATTATCTTTTTTAATTCTCTTCTATAATTTGATCGCAGACTATTAATTTTTTTCTTTACGTCGTCGACAGTGGCACGAGGTTTAATTTTCACAAAGATTTTTAGGAGCTTCTCATATGCAGTTCTTCGTTTGTACTTATTCGTGTAATCAGTGCACTTCTTATCCCATAACTCTGGCAAAGTTTCCAGAGTTAGGATAAAATCTTCATCTGGAGAAGTATTGGACGTTGAGGGCAGTTGAGGCCGTGCCGGAACGTCACTGCTATCGTCCGACTCCATCGCGATGCGAACACTGACTGACGTAAATTGACAATATTTCACATTAGACGCTCAATCTGGATCGCGATCAATGGATCGAGTATATTGATTTCAAAAAATCTAGATATTTGTGATCCGATGTCGCGATCCGTCAATCCAACACGTTACACAGTCAATCTGGATCGAGATCACTGATCACGATCACGGATCGCGATCTGGATTGACCGTGTAATGGCTGCCTATGTATTGTGTGCAAAACAAAATATAATTTGTATTTTCAGTTACTAATCTTGTATTGACAGGTTCTATTTAGGTTATGTCTACTGAATGCATATCACGTGAACCATATTCATGGAGAATAGCTATAGTGGGGATAGGTTAGGTGAATGTACTTTAGGATACAAATGGCCCAATATGTATTCATTTTCTTAGGGGGCCGATGCAGCTAATTAAATGCACGGCAATTACTTAGCAATTATGTGACATATGCGCAAATTGTGGGATTAGACTAAATTATATGATATTTTTTGTTGATACCGTACAGTTATTGGCCATTTAAGAAATCTCTGTTTAAAAAAATATAATTTACATATAGAACACAGCAAAAAACGGTATGAGTATAAATTCATAATCCTTGTTTAATTACGCATTCGACTACATCTATGGTATGGGCGAATTTAAAAAACATTTTACAAAAAAAATTCAAAATGAAAAAAACCTCAAAAATATAGTTTTTCTTATATAAGGATTGTTGGCTTCTACACCTATTAGTGTAATTAGCCATGTCTTGTTTGTAAACCTGAAATAGATTGAAAAAAATATAGTTATTGGCCACTTTTGACAAATATTGGTCAGACATAAGACAGTTATTAGCCATTGAAATTGACATAATAAATAAAAAAAGTAAACGCTAACTTAAGGAGATTTTCATAAGTGTTGGCTGTAGGTGTGTAAAATTAAATAAATGTTTAATTAATTCAATTTTATTGACAGAATATATTATACAGTTAAATATAGGGTGTCCTCGAGAAAAGTTTACACGCACTTCATTGTTTTGTCTTTTGAGTTTAAATTGGGAATTTTTGGGATTCAATAATGAATAGAGGGACGCAAACTAACATTTTAGTCGAATTGTTGTGCCGTCTCTTACCGTCCCGGGAACACAGATCTTTGTTATTTAAAGTAGAACCCTATATTTTTTAGATTATGGCTTCATTCCAATTTTTAAATCAAAAAAGAATGAAATGTGAAAAAAGTTTTCGTGTAGGCACTTAGTATTTATAATAATCAATAACAATTAAATATCTATAAGTCTTTATTCTTAATGTATAAATCATAGAGCATATCTACACCTTCCTCATCAGTTTGTTCCTCTACAGTCTACACTATCGTCACTCTCATCCTCTTTATAACATTTATGACATAAAAAGTTATCATCGTCATCCAAATCTAGTATGTGTTTTTGATGACCTTTTGGTATACATATTCTGTGGTAAAATTCTTTACAGTTATCGCAACTCAGTTCACATTTCACTCTTTTGCAAATCGAACATTGCGGAGTTTTCTTTTTTTCTATATTTTTTGCTGAATCTGTTACTTGTTTCGCTATTTTTGCTTCTTCTCTTTCCTTCTTTCTTCTTTGTCTCCTTTTGGGCATTTATTTTTTCCATATTTTTCCTTTCAAACATGTTCCTGTATTTCTGAGATGTTATAGCAAAAGGAAACCTCTCTATCTTCCTCTTACCTTTCCTAACATCTTAATTCGCTTAGTATAAGGGATAATGTCGGGAGTTATTACTTTTAAAGATCGTTTTCTTTTTTGTGGTGGTCTTGTTGGTGATAAATTTTCTGAATGGGCATTATCATCATTGCTATGGGAATTAATATCAATATTTTGGTAAATAATCCCCACAGTATCATGTCAAGTTTCTTTTCCATCTAAGGTATCGATATATCTATCAAAATTGTCGAAGGCGCTACACCAGTGCATAATGAGGGATTTAGAATGATGTCTGGAGGACAAACTTGGGATCTTTGTACTGATGAGATGGTTGCCTCTGTTTCCAATTCCTCTAGAGTGGTATAGTTACAGCAATGTCCTAATCTATTTATGAAGTTTAATGAAGTTTTGTCAGCTAAAAAGAAAAAGATTAGAAATGAAGTATCTCTTTATGATGGCAATGTTTTCATCGAATTTCAATTTGTATTCGGTAATGCCATCCACATCAACATTAAATTTCGATATTCACGAGAAAAAATCCTCAAACTTGACGAAGGGAGATGATAAAAAATAGAAAATACAAAAACAGTTCCGGTTTCGTTCCCCCGTGTAACCAGATTTTTTCTCAGTATTACTGAAATTCAATATTAATTTGGATGGCGTTACCGAATAAAAATTGAAATTCCAAAAAATATACGTAATTTGTGAAATTCCGAAATTACTAAAGCACTTACCATGATCACGAACAATCTTTTCCTTTAGAGGAGTGACAGTTTCTTCGTCAATCTTCAAGAATTTAAATGAATGACGTTTGAGTTTTTTCCAAGTTAGTTCGCCGAATTGGGCTTCTGTCGTGTATACCCGTCTTGCATTTTCCGCACAATCCGTGCTCGTCGATGGACCAGAAAAGTCTTGTTCAGTCGAGTCATAATTTACCTCAATCTCACCAGCGACTTCGAGAGTGGGATCGATGTCGTCAACGATATTCTCATCATCGATTTGCTCTTCATCGCTCAATGCATCAACAGTTGACGGAGGGATGTAAATAATTCTCGTGTTCTCGTTTAAAATGATCCTCTCTTCTTCACTTTCACTTTCACTGCACTGATCTATGATGCGCGTCAATTCCCTCTGACTACGGAAAGATCTCGTTCTCATTTTGCACACGTAGGAATACTATAACTTATAAAATGTATACATGGTTTAACAATCGACTTCAGCGCGCTATTTATACTTTTCCAGTATCTAGCTGTGTTCGAGAACGCAAGAGCGCTGAAGCCTGGTGGAGGAAGTCGAACCTCACAGTGGTAAACAACCATAAGCGATATCGAACGTCTTGGTGCTATTTAATATTCTTTCAGGATATTTGCATCCCCTTTTTGTAATAATTTTTTTGTTGCCAGGATCGTCTGTCAGGTTTGTTTCGTCAAAATTGAACACATTTGATGGTGGAATATTTTTAACTTCTTTTTCTAAATTATCGAAATATTCATTTATCATATCTGGACTTACTGCAGCTCTTTCTATCCCGTCATAGAGGCGCAGATATAATATCTCGGGTGGGAACATGACGCCAATATTTTACGTTCGTTTTATTTTGAATATCCGCAACTCGGTGGGTAACAAAGGTTTTTAATTGTTGTGGAGATGTTTGAATCCAACGAAGTACGATGGTGGAGTCGGTCCAATAATAAATTTGCTTAATTTTTTCTCTGAGAGAGGTAACGACTTAGTCAACGTTGCCAATAGTTGCGCTCCACATAATTCCAATCTTGGTATTGTTACGGTTTTGACAGGTGCGACTCTCGATTTAGCACATAACAATTGCACCTTGGCGTTGTTTGAACAATCTTCTACACGCAGATACACACAGGTCCCGTATGCTCGCTCACTGGCATCCGACAATCCATGTAATTGAATATTCTTGACATCGGCCGTCATAATTGTACGTGGAAATGATAGTTGATTGAGGAAGGTTAATTGTTGACAGTATGTCAACCACTCTGTATGTAGTTCACTGGACAGTGATTCATTCCAATCTAATTTGCGAGTCCATAATTTTTGCAGAATAATTTTCGCAAGTACAATGACAGGCGATAATAATCCTAAAGGGTCAAAGATTTTTGCTACTTCTGACAATATAATACGCTTGGTGATTTTTTTTATTTCAATAGGTTTCACTGCGTATAGGTGAGCGCAGGGCCGCACTTCAGGTTATTTTCGCCCTAGGCTTTACATTTTCACACCGACTGACTAGGGAAGGGGTACCGGTAGTCCTTTCAGATTGAAAGTCAATCAACTTCCAACACCGGGCGGTTAAAGTAGGAAAGCGGTAAACGGGTCCGATCAGGTAACAAACACAAAATGTAAAATATTACGGTGGCTGAATGCTTTATTGTGTTCGGGAGCTTAACGTGAGGCGTTGCTCGGTTTATTCACTGAACTCCACACAGGTCACTTTGTTTTACCATCGTCGTGCTAGCAAGAGCGGAAATAAATTGTATTCAAAAATATATTTTATTTATCGATGCACTGGAATTTGTGTTTACGCGATTTCAAAACAAACGTTTAAACATGAATCGCGGTATCTAAACACAGTCGCACTTTATAAAAAAAAACACACTGCGGTCACATTAGTGACGATGCTTCGGGTATCGTTACATCACCCCCTCTCCTCGCACAGAAGTGGGGTAAGCGCGGTGAAGTTCTCCGTTGTGCGAGAAACGGAGTCTCCAGCGCTGGTTATCTGAGACAAGTGCGGTCCATGTGCGTGCGGTGTGAACCGCATCATGAGGAACGGACATGAAGACTCCCGGCGCGATTTCAAGGAGGATCGGCGGGAGCTGAAACGGACCATGACGAGGTCCGACGGGTGGCGGCTGCGTCGATGAAGACGACAGATCGTGAGCAGTCGCGGCTGACAGTTCAGCTTTCGGTACGCAGTCGCTCTTTCGGGGTGGAGCTAAACCCTGCTGAACGCGGAGGCGGCGCTCGCTCGGCAGGATGGCGGGCTCCGGAACTGGTAAAAAGCGTTGCCTCTTTGCTGGTCGGTCGGTTGCTGGCCGGTTGACATCCTGGCTGCCGGACGACGGAAAGTCACAGGTCTGGCCGGCAAGTAGCCGGAAGGCGGACGACAACTGTAACTGCCCGCTAATCGGATCGGAGTAGCAGCGGAGGACCCGGCGGTCGAGTGGGACTCGGGCTTCGGTGACAGGGCGGTACTGGAGCGGTCTGTTGATGGTGCGGTGGTGGACCCGGTTACGGTCTGGCGTTTCGTCGAGACGACCAGTGGACGGGTATACCGTCGATGCACGTCGGCTGTAGTGCTGTCTGGCGACCGGAGTTATACTATATGCATTGTCATGATTCAAAATACAGTCGTTAGATTTTCCGAATAAATACCCTTGATTGTAATAATATTATGATTATTACAATTTGGATACGATTTACGAATCATACGATAGATAAGATTTTTTATAAAATGTAATTTCTGACATATGGTAACATATTCAAAGTCGCCGTACCAATTGTACTCTAATAATTAATTGGTTGCCGAAATGAGTTAATATAAATGCATGTATTCAATTATTATGTTTAATTATTAGTTTCGATTAATTTATATTTTTATTCACAAATGATGATTAGTAAAAGTTTCAATACGCCATTTTCTATAGATTCATAATTTTTATTCAAGGTCAAGTGGATTTGAACCACACCCAATATCGATTTATGATGATAAATCAATGTTCAATCAATTAATCTAATGAAAAAATTATTTTATTTCTAACGATTAATTAAGAGTAAGCGTTTAGAAATATACTTATTTAAATATTAACATGCAGTAATCTAAATGACTTTTTTATATTTGAAAATTTATTATTTAAAACTTATAGATTAGTAATAAAATGTTTACTTAACTAATAGATCTTCGATGGGAAGATAATTTTTAGGATACGTGAACCTCTGCAATAACTTATGTGATTCCAAGTCTACATCGATTCACGGAGCAAATTGTGGCGTTGCTGGGCGACAAAATACTGACTTGTTTCGTCAATTGTTAGACAATCACTTGATATGTGCATTTTTTTACAGTTTTTTACTAATGTTTTAAAAAATTCTCTAATAGCAGCCAGATTGTCTAGTTGCATTCTTTGCTGACGGGTAGAAATATCATCAAAGGTCAAAGAACTTTGAATAAAATGAAATCTCTGTAAATACATTACGAGCCGAAAAATATCGACACCTGTGCCATCAGTAGCCCATAAATCGCTCAAATTTTGTCTGCCTGATCGGTAAAGACCAGTTAGATAAACAAGCCTATAAAATCTTTCAATTCAATCATAGTGCATTCTTTTACATGGGTGTACTTAGATAAATTAGTAAATGAAGCTATTTTAGGTATAATGCGTGCATTAGTATGCATAAGTATGATTTGAAGCACATCCTCAGTGATGAAAAGATTCCAGCATTCCACTTCAGAAATGTCTGTTGGTGTCATTACGAATTCTTTTTAGTGTATTTGCCATATGGCAACATACACTATTGGCGTCGGTCGGATGGCGGGACCTAGGGGTCGGACCAAAATTTCTCGACGTTTCATAACCTCCTAAACAGTTTGGCACCATTTTTAAAAATGTTTATATATATGTATATATATATATATATATATATATATATATATATATTTATATATATACGTATATATATATATATATATATATATGTGTGCGGGCAATAACTTTCGAAAGAGTTAATTGATTTCAACTAAATTTGGCACACGCGTTGAAATCCATCACCGCAAGAAGCCTATTTAAAATGGGCCTAATCGGGCCACTTTAAGGGTAGTTTTTAGGGGTTGAAAAATGTTTTTGGGCCCTAAAATACCGAAAAAATTCTTCAAATCGTTTCAAAATTGAAATTTAACCCTCTAATAGTAATTAAAATGTGTCCCTAAAATTTTAATAAAATCGGCCTGACAAGACCGGACTTACAAATTTTATGAAAACGTTATTTTGCAGATAGTGAATTATTTACTGAAAGGTGTATAGAGGTTCGATTGATAATAATATTGCAATTAAGAAAAAAAATGTTATTTTAAGGGGTGTATTAGGGAGTAAAATTTTTTATTTTGCCCAAAAACCAACTTAAGTTTGCATAATAAAGCCACACTGCCTGTATAAGCAAATACACTATATTGTCGGCAGGGTTTTGGCACTGCGACCCGGGTTTTTAATATATCTTCACGCAAATCACTACGAAATTTACTCCATAGCTCGAAGAGGTCAGTTGGCTGACAAAATATGAGGATGAAGAATAATTCTCTTAACTTTGTGGATTTCTTTATGTAGGGTAATTCCGGGATAGATATCCATAGTTTTTTTATTGTTTGAAAAAACACTTACGATTAAATTTAAGAAATGAAGCTACTTGCAATACTGTTCAAATGTATTTACTAAACCACTTTTGTGGTCCTTTCCAAGTTTTAAAGTCAATTTATTTTTATTGAACCTTTCCTTACTGAGCGGGAAACTGAGCAAACGGTGTATCAAAAAATTGAAACTTGCCATTTTATGGTGTGAGTAATTAGGGATGTATCTTAGTGTATTGTTTTTTTCCTGTATATGTCGAATTCTACATTATTCTTTATAACTAATACATCTAGAAATGGCAGTTGTCCGTTGTTTTCCATTTCATATGTGAATTTTATTGAGGGGAAACAATTATTTAATTTGGTAACAAAATTATCTACGTCTTCCACTTTAGTGTCAAATACTGCAAAAATGTCATCTACATACCTTAGCCATATTCTCGGAAAATAATCAAAATTGTCTTTTGCATCTGTTTCAAACTTGTTCATGAAAAGACTGGCAATAAAAGGGGAAAGAGGGTTCCCCATTGCTGTCCCTTCATGTTGTTCATATACATTATTGTTATACATAAAACAATTTTGTTTCATACAAATGTTTGTGAGTGTAATATACTCATTCACCGTTCCTTTACTAAATTTATTTTTATATAATAACTCTTTAAAAAATTCTAAGGTTTGTGGAATGGGTACACTTGGAAACAACGAACAAACGTCAAAAGAAATCAAAATTTCACCATCTCTTAGCTGGAAATCCTGGGTTTTGTTGATAAAATCATTTGAATTAATTACTGAAAAACCAGGTTGAGTGATAGGTAAATTTTCGAATTCCTTTGCCAGCCATTTTGATAAAAGGTAAGTTGGTGAAACAATTGGCCGCACAGACTTTCCTGGCTTATGTACTTTCGGAAAACAATATAAACGTGGTATAATGGGGTTCGATACGTGTAGTTTCCTTTTCAAAGCTGTAGGAACAATTCTTTAACGCATCTTTGACTTCGTTAATCATTTTTGGCAAAGGATTTTTCTTTAACTTAGTATAAGGGCCATTATTAATTAAGGTGTCGACTCTATCATAATAATCCTTTTTGTCTAAAATAACAACTTTGTTTCCCTTGTCAGCTTTCAAAAAGAAACAATCTTTCTCTCGTAATCGTTTGAAGATATTGTTGTTTTTTGTAACTTTTGACTCTAGCGTTCGGTTTTCGTTAATATTTTTTGACAACTGATTTTTGCATGCTTTTCTAACGAATCCTTTGGAAGGTTCAGGTAAGTACTGGATAGCACTCTTTATCCCTGCGACAACTTCGTCTAAGACGTTGTCGGAACGTGGCAAGTTAAATTTTAAACCTTTATTCAATAAATCTATTTCATCTCTATCAAACGATTTCGAAGATTGATTATCTACAATGTTTATGCATTTTTGAGGAAAACTTTCTATAGGCTTACTAGGCATTAGTTTCTTAAGCTTTTTGTTTAAAGACGACATTTTTTTAATAAATTTGGACTCAATAGCAGCAAACATTTTTCTCTGAAACACACTCCATTGTTCGTATTCTAAATTGCTTAGCCTAAAAGTTAGTTTTTTGAAAAGTTCACATGCTTGTAGTTCAAGCATACTCCTTTTTCCATACAGATACTTGGTTTCCAAATCCAGCCATTTCTGTTTAGCGTACACAGTGACTTTTTCTGAAATTGGTGAAGTTTTAGGAATGAGCATGCTGATCATCCAATGTACTTTCATATTTGCAAAAACAGCCGTACAAAAAACTCTTTCTAATAATATTTTAATATTAATTAATCATTTTTAACCACTTTTATTTTTATACATTTTTAACGATTATAAAAGGTATATTTTTTAATTATTTTCACTTTCATCTATAGCATCTTCAATAATATCACGATCGATATCAGGAATATCACGTATCGTTAAGAGGCTATTATAAAAATTATGATAAACATCATCAATAAATCGTCCCCCTAATATTACAAGGTTGTAAGTGACAACGACGTGTTTCTGAGAAAAACGCCTTTAAAAAAATGACCTCCCTAAAAATTGTTCATATTGCCATTTTCAACTCTTTTATTGAACAAATAAGTTATTTGGTTAAGTATTAATATGATTTAGCGAAAAGTTGATCAAATAATAAACAATATCCCGGAAAATATTTTATTTAAAAAAAAACATAGAACTTTGATAATCATAAGGTTTATTAAAAAGAAAATAAAGTTACATAGAACTTCAAAACAACAATACTTACATTACTTAAAACATCAAAAAATATTCCTATGCAATATTTAAATGGAAAAGATAATCTAATTAACACATAATATATTGAATTATTTTAGTAGTGCAACAAAATTTGTCATGATTTAAGACATTCTTAACAATAACTTAAAAAAAATTCGAAGAAAATCCGTGATAGAATTTATTTTCAATTAAATAAATTAATATGTACCTGAAAATGTCTTAATTAATTATCCAAGATAATCATCTTCTTGAAAATGATTCCTAATTACGCCCTACTACTTTTTTTTGCGTAAAACGGTCTCAAAGTACGTCTTATCCATCTCAGGCATCCATCGGAACATGGATCTTATAGCGTCGATTTTTGTTTGAGGGAGTGCAATATCGATATCATTTTTTTTTAGCTCTAAAGGAAATATGTCAGGTTGCTTGGACGTGGCTGTAGTTGCGACATTCCTCCGAAGTCTACGTAAGTGCAAATTGGCTGTATTAAATACAGATTCCGTGGGTTGGAATGAAACTTTATATTTAAGCTCAAAAAAGCATCTTGAAAACTGTAAGCAAACGACTTTGGAGAATGGTACAGTATTGTAATTTAGTTGTGCAGAGTATGATTGAAAATCTATGAAGTCTTGCTTCTGCATTTGAATTACTTTATAAGGGTTAAACCTATTTACTTTTATTAGGGCTCGGATAAGTGAAACTGGTGAAAAGTACTCAAGTTTGCTCAGTGACCTTTCTATTGAGCTATGAATTGCATCTACCTCTTGAATGCACGAGTGCCCTGGAACGGAAAACTTCATTGTGATATTTTTCAGGTTATTGCTGCTTTGAATGATATGCGTGAGTGCATAACTCATCAGACTGTTCCTGTTCTGAGGAACGCAGCTATCGCTCCACAATATTATTTCTTCAAACTCGGGATGTTCTTCTAGTACTTTTTGTAGTATCTTATAGACTGCACTAGCAATGTCGTTCCCCGTTCTACCGTGCAAAGCCTCAGTCCAAACAGCACAGTAAACCCTTTTTCCGATCGAGAGGTGACCAGTCATGTTATAGACGTTTAATTTGCTTTTGTAAAAAAAGTTTTTTATGTCTGCCTTTGGACATGTAAGTACGTTTTCTAGATCGAAACACAAGATTGGTTTTCCACTTTCCTTATCTTTTTGTTTTTCTTCTCTCATATATTCTTTTTCTCTTAGATGATTTTTGAATGCATTTTCCAACTGTTCATCTACTTTATTTTCTTCTTTCTTCAATTTCATTTCTTCACACTGGTCGCATCTATCTTTGCGAGGTTTATGGAAAGCTATATTGAAATGTCCACAAAATATCTTTCTGTACATACAAAATGTAACTGGAGTTTTTTCTTTTTCTTCTGCATATTCCAAATACATTTCATACATTCTTTTAGTTGTCAGGTCACCATCAATATACTCTTTATTGCTTTTTTTGCGACAATAATGGGATTCCACTCGTGGGAATAAATTAATATGTTCTTTTACGAAATCAACATCTTCTTGTTTTGTCACACGTTTTTGATGTTTTCCTTGCTTGCTTTGGGGTAATGTATTAGTAACGGTTTTATGTTTATGAACGGTGTAAATTGGCTTTTGGCTGATAGATAACGTTCCAGTGTAAAAAAGTTTGCAAACTTGCACTTTATCCTCATTTAATTTAAAATAATATTTGAAACTTCTGCCTTTTTTCGAATTATTTTCGTTTTTTTCCTTTCTTCTTCTTCTAGGGATATCTACTTCAGTTGTATTCAAGATATAATTTTTTTTTTCTTTGGCAGAGAGCTTGTAATAATTTTGAAAAATTTCTTTTCTTTGCTCGTCGCTTATTTTTCGCGAGCATTTGAACAAGCATTTTTGTACACAATCTTTCTTATTCTGTATTTCTTTAGCTGGCACAACTTTTTTCCTCGAAGAAATGTATTCAAGGCCTTGATCGAATTTTGATTTTCTAACGTTACACGCCCACTCGGAAACATTTATCTTTCGTTTTCGTGTTAGCTTCTTCTTCGTATTGTTATGAACCTCTTCTGCAGAATGGCTGTGAGTATTCCCATCCTGCATAAAATATTATATCATTGTATTTAAATTATTATCTTGAAAAAAGTCATGCAACTCGCAAAAGGCAAAAAAACAAATATGGAATTATAATGATAAAATCGCCGTGTTCATAATTTTATGGTATTTAAAAGTCTTGAGATTGGAAAGCAAGCTTCATTTCTACATATTTTACATAATATGCATATTGAATAGTTAAAATACCTGAGTTTTATTTTCTGTAGGACGTTCGGAATTTTCCATAACACGTTCAGGGAGAGCATCTAGGAGTAGGGGCTCTTCTGAATAGCTGGAAGTAAATTTCTCAATCTGTGTATCATAATCAATTATAGGTGCCGGAATGTTTACCGTAGCACCTTTTTTGGAAAAAGACTCTGGTGAGAACGTATAATTCTCACCAATTATTGCAGTACTAGTATTTGCAATATCTTTAGCTGATTTAGGAAAATATCTGTCGCTTTTAGAGTTTTTATTTGTGGAACAGCCAGGCTCGTCCCTAGAAGAAAGAGAGTACATACACAATATTATAATTTACTGTATCCATCAAAAAGTGTGCAACAAACTACAGAAAAAGCATGATGAATAAATACCTTGAATCATTGTAGCAATGAGTTTTTGAAACCACATTAGAATTAATGTCACTGTCGCTATCTGATATCGCAAGGTCAAACCACCTGCCGCGAATTTTTAATCTAAAATAAAAAGTAAAATGCGTTATAGCCCCGTGAAACCTAACCTAACTAATGTGTCATATTGTATTTGTACCTCGTTCCTTTCCTATTTGATATTTCATGTTGTATATCTGGAATATATTCCTTGTCTTTATCCGAGTCATAGTCATAGCCATCACTAATATAACTATCATCCATAACTTGATTAACTTAATCTAACACTGTCGGGCACAAACACGAACTTAGGTCAAACTGATATAACACATTGATAACATAACCTCAAAATATACACTGTGATATCATGTTGTAACATAGGACTATGTTACATTTACTTTTATTGAAAAGTCTTGTATCACGGAGTACTATGTTTAACATACAACCTTGACGTACCGAACATCCGCCTTTTATGACATACATCTTTGATTTTTCTTATGGTATGATGGTTCTATGTGAGCTAGCGAGTCCATTCTAACATCAAAATATAGTACTTGTCCCATAGAACCTTGTAATACTTAAAACTGAAAATTCTCAAAAATGTTACATACAACCTTGTAATATTAGGGGGACGAAATGGTAACAAATCCATCAAATCTTTTTTTTATTATCATAACTTATAGAGATTGGACCATCATAACATTTAGGTACAGAAATATCTGTCAGTGATAGTTGTTTCCTTGACCGCCTAGAAAAATTAATTTCTAAAAATGGTGTAATTTTATCGAGGGCATTTTTGTAACATATTGTTCCAAGTTCCTTTGTATATCTTAACCAACGCAAATCTGGCCATGAAAATTTATTTCCTATAGTATTTATTTTCCGAGCTTGAAATATTGTTTTTAACAGTGAACTAAAATCCAAAAAATCTGTTTGTTTCATAACAATTACTTCATAAGGTATCTTTTTTCCAGTATCTCGGACCAGTTGATACCAATCATTAGGAATCGATATGATCATATTAGAAGTTTTCTTTTTTCACTCAATTGCAGCATGGTTAGAGTCACACTCCATATGAGTAGGTATGCCCTGGAATCAAAAATTTATGGTCTATCACTTTTATAGTCGGATGAATTTTCATCGCGTATAAAAACATTGCTGAGACATGGGAATTTTTATTTTGACCCCCACAGCTATCAGAATGAAAAATAACATGATTAATTTCAGGAGAAACTACGCTCATTAAGTGCTTATACCAGCGGTCGGGGAACTTTTTTAATCATTACCCCAAAATATTTTTGTGTAAGTTGATATTACCCCATGGCGAAGAGCAAAAAAAAAAAACGAAATCGCCTCTTTTTAGCATCTTTCATATTATAGCCCCCCTTGATAATTTTGAAAAGAAAACAATAACTAAAAATTTAATTTAAACATAATTTGTTCAATTTATCAATGTAATACCTAGTAATACATAACGGTAATAATAATAATATAAGTAATATATATAACAAATTTAAACCCATTGGGGTACAAGTGAGGGTTGACAATTTGGGGTACTGTAACAAATTATAATAATAATAATAATAATGGTGGTACAAACAAAAATTAGAAAAAAAAGAATAATTGAAAACATTCTTCCTTCACGTTTTGGAGAAATGATGTTGTTTCATGTTCGATACAATTGCTTCAAAATTGAGACTTTTTGATGTAAGAGCGATTTGAATACAGTCTTCGGCGTTTAATCGATTTCTGTTCTTCGTTTTTATGTTCATTAGAGTGGAAAAGCCTTGTTCGCACAAATATGTTGTTCTTTGAGCAATATATAAAACATGTGTAGAAACTAATGGTTTATTATGGAACGAGTTACGATATTAGTTAGGTTATGTTATGTTAGCTTATAAATAATATTACTTCATATAAAACGTACTGAAATGATCACTTACTGCTGAATGATGAACAAAAGCGTCTGCTTCTCAGTTTCGCACAAAATTTCTCCCTCTTTCGCGTTTTCCCGACATTTTATAATATATTTTTGATACACTGACAAAAACTTCGCGCTAATTTAATTGTCAAAAACACTGTTCAAACCTACGTATGAACTTGTATATCAGTATTACCAACTTACGTTAAAATATTTTTAATCCGCTGTTAGTTAATTGCGTGTTTTCAAAGCATCGTTGATGTTTGAGAAACCGATGTTAATTTAATCATGATTAAAAGTTTAGCAGCGAATTAACAAAACAGCGCGTTAAACAATGTACGATAAACCCAGCATAAGTGCGAAAACATGGTTTTCCTGTTCAACTACTACATATCTATCCCCTTTTGTGACGCTGTCAAATTTTGCCGAAATTAAATTACCTTTCCTGTCAAACAAAACTTCTACGCCGTCGTTAGTGCAAGTATCAGCGAATTCACGGTCCCACACCGTTTCCCCAATCTCATTATCCACACAATAACCCGGTGTGTATGGACATGTCACGCCCCCCGTCAAGCTGATTTGGTTGCCCCAGTGTGGGGCGTACTCTCAGTAGTTCCCGACCCCCCGTGCCTAGTATTTGCGGATGGTCACGCCTCCGTCCCCAACAATCTCGCTGTATATGGCCGGTTTTCCCGAAAAATGACATAGGATAGGCTGTTTACACTCTGTGACCCGGTAGCCCCTTTCTCGGCAATTATAACATTCTATTATAGATTTACTAAATTTGTTTCTAATATGGTTAGGGCTCCTATTCGTCGCGGTTTGGTTCGCCGAATTAATTATTTCTGCGTTAGGGGGATCCTGTACCCATGCTAGAATGTTGACATATCACATGTCTGAGTGGACATGTCAACTTTTTTGACAGGAGTACCAGTAACGTTAGCAAAAGATCGGGAAAATGAAGGTGCAGTTTCCTCCTTATATTTACGCTTCGCCTCTGGGAATGAAATTTTTAAGGATGTTCTAATTTCCTGTATTTTAAATTCTTCCTTAAATTAAGGGCATTCTTTAGATCTGGCAGAATGAGCACCATTGCAGTTTACACACAGAGATTTCCTTTTGCAAGGTTGATCTTCATGCATACTTTGACTGCAGTTTGCACAGATGCTGGCGGAGCTACAATTATTCTGCGAATAATAAAGAAAACAAAATTATATATGTTTAAATTTTCACTTTATTATAAAACTTATAACATATGTTTCGCTGACACAGCAGCTTCATCAGATGCAAAGTATTACAAAATTCTTCCTATATATAGAACTAAAGTAGGTAAGTTTATTTTATGACATCTAGGAGGTACAAGATAAATAACAACTATAAGTAAAACTAAGGAGGAAATAATCAAATAATCAAATAAACAATGGAGATGTGGAGATATCTTGTTGATCATTTAATAAGGTAGATGAATTTTTCCTTTTGTTAATTTCCAAAGCTTCCAATAGGTTTAATTTTAAACCTTTCTGTTCTACATGTAAAATCTCAAAATTATTATTAAAAATATGTTTTTCTAGTTTTAAGTGATCTGCGATGTGGAATGTTTATTATTTTTGGTAAATGAGTCTTGGTGGTCTTTAATTCTAGTTTTAAACGCTCGACCAGTTTGGCCTATATATGTTTTTGGACAAGAGCCACAATTTAATTGGTAAACACCACTTTTTTGGTCTTTTATTGTTTTATCCTTATTGTTTTTTATTAATGTACCTAGATTATTGTTAGTTTTATACGCTATTTGAAAATTATATTTATTAAGTACCTAACCGTTTAATATTTTCGCTAGCTTTTCCTAAAAATGTTAAGGTTTTGTAATTAAACTTTTCTTTAGTAATGGGCATGACTTCTTTTATTGTATTATTATATATCATTTTTGAATAAATTTCATCTATTAGTATATGATTATAACCGTTATAAACCGCTATTTGTTTGATTAAATTAAGTTCTGTGTGATGGACCATACTGGAATATGCTGCTAACTTATGTTGGACTGGGTGGTTAGATTTGTAATTGATAGTTGTGTCAGTGTGGGATGGTTTATGATATATTGAAAAATCCAGTTTATTATTAATTCTCGTAATAGTTAAATCTAAAAAGTTTATAGAATTGTTACATTCCAATTCTAGAGTAAATTTGATGTTAGGGTGTAATTCGTTAGGGGGGGGGGGTAAGGTCAAATCATACGAAAAAAGCCATGTTTTCGTGATTTTTTTTCTGACGACGCAGTTAAAATTTCTTTACTCAACCAATGGTACATTGAAGTATGACATTCGAAGAATGTTTTATCAAATTTTTACAAAGAAATATTAAAAAATACGGCAATGGCAGCAATTGTTCTGACGTGTCTCGAAAAAAAGTTGAATTGCGGTGCCCCTCATAACTTGGTGCTGGATCATCTGAAATCAAAAAATCAAAGTTTATTCGTTAGATAATAGTTTTCCCCAGGTAACGCTGTCGAGTTTTTTTTTTCCAATTTTTTTCATTTTTTCGAACACTTTGAAATGAAAAACACAATTTTGTGGGAAAAAATCGGCTAATTTGTTATTGCGAAATTAAAATTATGAACAAAAAAAAAAAAAAAAAACTCGACAGCGTTACCTCGTAAATAATGTACAGAAATAGTGTTTAAAATTTCAAAAGGATCGGTGCAGTAGTTTTAGAGTTATCAGGGGCACCGACTTTGAAAACGTGAGTTGTGGGAAAAACGCTTTAAAGTTTTAAACACAAAAAAATCCAGTTAAAACGTTTATAAGCGAATTTTATCGACATACCTCACACTGAGTCATCAATGCCAGGTCCATAGAGGATGTTGCTATCATCGATGATGTCTAATGCATCTTTTTGCTCCTGCCTACGACGAATCCTGCCTTCTTTGGTTTGTCGTTCAGCTTCCTGCTCTGCTCGGCTTATGCGTATGGAGTCAGTGGATCGCGCCCAGTCATGAGCGCTTGATCCACTACTGATTCCCATGTCTTGCATGAAGGTGAGTAAAGCAAACGAACCTTCATTGAAGACACTGGCTGCCACATAAGCTGCAATTTCAACGACAACAGAGGTTCCACTCAAGTGCTTCGGTGAGATTTTCCAAATAAGTTGGTTCAAACTCTCATTGTTGTTCTGCGTGAAGCCTCCGACACATCGCTCCAGGAGGGCATCTTTGCTCAGATCTTCGTAGATAGGCTTGATTGCATTAATAGAGAGCGAAACATCTGCCAGGTAACAATAGCGCGCTCGGGTCGGTTCGGGTATAGGTACAAAAATCCGGCAGGTATAAAAATACTCATAACTTCGTCAATTTTGCTTCAATTGACTTGAAATTTTGACACAATATTTTTCAGATATTACGGATTCAATTTCGAAAATAAAAAAAAATGCAAAAAAAAAAATCTAATACCTTACCCCCCCCCTTAATATAACAGGTCAATTGAAAAGTCCCCGGCCTAAAATAGTAAAACACATTTTTTTTTGAAAAATTCGTTTTTTTTATTCAACATAATTCCCTTCAAGGGTGATACACTGATTATAGCGATCCTCCAATTTTTCGATACCATTTTTGTAGTACGATTTGTCCTTTGCTTCAACATAGGCCTCAGTTTTGGCGATCACCTCTTCATTCGACGAAAATTTTTTCCCAACGAGCATTCTTTTGAGATCTGAGAACAGGAAGTAGTCGCTGGGGGCCAGATCTGGAGAATACGGTGGATGCGGAAGCAATTCGAAGCCCAATTCATGAATTTTTGCCATCGTTTTCACTGACTTGTGAGACGGTGCATTGTCTTGGTGAAGCAGGACTTTCTTTTTCTGCAAATGCGGTCGTTTCTCGGCGATTTCGTCCTTCAAACGGTCCAATAACGCTATGTAATAGTCGCTGTTGATGGTCCTTCCTTTTTCAAGGTAGTCAATGAAAATTATTCCACGCGCATCCCAAAATACAGACGCCATAACCTTGCAAGCCGACTGTTGCGTTTTTGCACGCTTTGGAGCGGGTTCATCGTGTGCAGTCCACTCCGATGACTGTCGATTGGACTTCGGAGTGAAATGATGGAGCCATGTTTCATCCATTGTCACATATCGACGCAAAAACTCGGGTTTATTACGCGTGATCATCTTCAAACACTGCTCTGAATCATCAACTCGTCGTTGTTTTTGGTCAAAAGTGAGCTCGTGCGGCACCCACTTTGCACAGAGCTTTCTCATACCCAAATATTCGTGAATGATGTGATGTATACGTTCCGTTGATATCTGTAGAGTGTCTGCTATTTCATTCAATTTCAATTTACGGTCATTCAAAATCATTTTGTGGATTTTTTTAATGTTTTCGTCCGTAACAGCCTCTTTTGGGCGTCCACTGCGTTCACCGTCTTCGGTGCTCATTTCGCCACGTCTAAAGTTAGCATACCAATCCTTGATGGTTGATTTTCCTGGGGCAGTGTCCGGAAATTCGTTATCAAGCCAAGTTTTTGCTTCAACTGTATTTTTTCCCTTCAAAAAGCAATATTTTATCAACACGCGAAATTCCTTTTTATCCATTTTTTTCACAATAACAAAAGTTGCTTCACTAAAAATGCTATAATTCACAAACTAATGATCCGACAGCCGTCAAATTTATAGACGCGAGTTATATGTGTCAGGATATGTAACTATATATGTATATGATATGTGGTACATGACAGATCGCACTTTTAACATATATTATAATCTCAGAATATCCGGTGATAAGAAAACCGATTAGCTCTGATGAGTATGAATAAAACAAAAGACAGACATTCAGGTAATAAACGACTTTGGATCAACAACTAAACTGGGGAGCGCATATCTCCATTTTGGTTAATTAATATTAAGTTTTTTGTAAGACAAATGTAATAATAAATGAATAGAACATTAATAAATAAGTAATAAAAATAATAAATTATATTTTTTTTAATCAACGTTTTGACCACGAGCAAAACTGGCGCAGTCGGTAGGATTGGCAAAGTGTATTGTAAAAGAACGTAAATCTAAATACAATAACCGGGTAAACTACTAGTTATCAGTGAAAATGGTGCTAGCAATTGTAAATCTGTGTTAGAACGAATATCCGACACAGACCCTTGCCAATCAAAAGAAACTACAAATAAACCGAAAAATAAATAATATATTAAACGAAATCAATTAAAAAAAAAAAAAAATAAAATAAATACAAAATTGTGTAAACCAACAATTTTTACAAATTAAAATTAAGTGAAGAAAAATTAGAGCCATATTGCTCCGAAGGCCGGTAAGCCCTTCACAACGTATCCAAGTAAAGAAGAGTAACACCTTCCAACAACAACAACAACAACAACAACGACGACGACGTCAACCAAACACATCTTTGCTGAACATCTACACATCTACACAAATCGACGTTATGAAATATTTACTGTTCATCTTAATGTAAGTTTATATTAAGTATAATAATTATAAAAAAAAAAAGGCTAGATTTTTCGACCTGTAACTTTTTCATGTCACAAGGTTCTGAATTTAACTTTAGAGATATATTAGCTGCATTAGTTGAAATAGAAGTCGAAACATCTAACAAAAATAGTTCTCAAATCGAAATCATGTCGACACCAGCTTTGGACCGTCATGCTTTTGATTTTGTGCCAGAATTCGATGGTACGAATCCAGATGAGCTTAATAGTTTCCTAGATAGTATTAAAATAATAGTCAATAGGTTTGCTGTAACTGGTGAAAATTTAAGTCCTGACAGTATATATCAAAATCATGTTTTATTGAATGGCATAAAAGCAAAACTAAAAGGGAAAGCGAAAGATTGTATTACTGCAAATTTATGTACAGATTGGAACAGTATCAAAGATATATTAACACGTACTTTCGCAGACTCTAGAGACGAATTTGAACTTATATACCAATTAATTAACCTTAGACCTAAGCCTAATCAACCCTATATGCAATTTTATGATGATACACACAAACTTGTAACACTATATATATCAAAACTAACAGGTAATAGAACAGAAAAAGAAGTAAAGAAAGAGTTAGCCCATACATTTGCAATTAAAAATCTCTGCAAATATTCATTTGAACCCATTGGCACTATGCTTAGAACTATAAATCCAAAAGATTTGATAGAAATTAGACAAGTCATAGAAAATGAAACTAAAAATATTGGTTTTTACCCAAGGCAAGGACAAAAACAAAATACTTATCCAACATTTACTAAAACAACAAATACACTTAGTAATAATGTACAAAAACCATTTAACAATCAAAACAAAAACAATAACGTATGGCATAATTTATCACCAAATCCGTTTGCTAATTTACAACCACGTCACGTGCCTCAAAGATTTCCAACGGCAAATCAAGTTTTCGGTCAAAATAATCGTCCGCAACAAACAAATGTGTTTAAACCAAACACGACACAAAGACCTAATTTACCTCAACCAACCCCTATGTCAATCGGTTATTCCAATACACGAATCGTAAGACCAAATAATCAACAACAGTATACACCAAATCGAAACAATTTCTTTAAATCAACTGGACCACCTCAGTTTATTTCTGAAGAACTCAGAAATATTGAAAGTATCGACCCTAATAATTACGAATTAAACTATAACGAGAGCGAACATAATAATTATATTCCACCTGAAACCCATTCATTTAATGAACCCGAAATTAATTATGAAACTGAAAATTTTCATATAGAAGCCTCGGAAGTCAATCTTGTAACACCAGAACAGAATCCAGATCTTTCAACAGATCTGACTATGTAAATTTAAACTGTATCACGAAAGAAAACATTCCAATTGCTAACTGTCAAAACGATCTTAGTTATATCTTAATAAATGACCCGCCTTTGAAATTATTGATTGATACCGGTGCAACTAGATCATTTCTAAATCCCCAAATAGCTCAAAACTATTTTCAAAATTATATTAAAAATTACGATTATGCGGTAACTGCCCTATCAAAAACGATAAAAGGTAATGGAAAAATATCAATTCCTGCATTCTCCGAATTCAAACAAAATAAAACTGAATTAGAATTTTTGTTGCTAAATGCACATCCTATATTTGATGGCATTCTCGGACTAGATGCAATAAGAAAATTAAAAATTCAACTTGACCTACAACATAATTGTTTGACCACCCCTGATCAAATAAAATTACCCATTCATTTTCTTAAGCCTGGACAATTTATTATATACGAAGATATAATACCAGCGAAAACTTCCAAAATTTGTAAAATTCCGCTAAATACTTTAGACACAGAAGTGTTCATTGACTGTCAAACAATCGGAAAAATTAAAACATCTCCAATGTTAGCCAAAGTAGAAAATAATTTAGTCACTATAGAATTAACCAATAATAATGACAAACCATACCATGTTAAAATGACTGAACCATTTAAATTTCAAACTTTCAATGAAAATATTTTCGAAATTCATAACTTAACATCTCTTAAAAAGAAAAAATTAGATCGAGAAGTTGAAAAACTTATTAGAACTGAACATTTGAATCCCATGGAAAAACAAAAATTAAATGACATTTGCTGCAAATATTTCGACATTCTGTCTACAAACGAAACGTCTTTATCATTCACAAATGACGTAAAACACAGAATTAGAACCACAGATGAAGTACCAGTTTATTCAAAACCGTATAGATTACCCCACGTCCATAAAATAGAAATACAGGATCAAATATCGAAACTCTTAAATCAAAATATAATTAGACCAAGTCATTCGCCATGGTCATCTCCGATACTTGTAGTTCCCAAAAAAGACGATGCTAGTGGAATAAAAAAGTGGCGTATGGTAATTGATTACAGGCGATTAAATGAAAAAACTATCCCTGATAAATACCCTTTACCGAATATTGAGGATATTTTAGACAAGCTGGGCAGATCAATGTATTTTACTACACTTGATTTAACCAGTGGTTTTCATCAAATAGAAATGGACCCCGAAGATATTCAGAAAACAGCTTTTATCACAGAAAATGGGCATTATGAATTCACACGTATGCCTTTTGGTTTAAAAAATGCTCCAAGCACGTTCCAACGTGTCATGGATAATGTCCTAAGAGGTCTTCAAAATTATATATGCCTAGTATATATGGATGACATTATTGTATTTTCATCTTCTCTAGAAGAGCACATAACAAACTTAAAAACTGTTTTCGAAAGATTACGAAAAGCAAATCTAAAGATACAATTAGACAAAAGCGAATTTCTTAGAAAATCAGTCGCATTCCTAGGTCATGTGATTACCCCAGAAGGTATTAAGCCAAACCCAGAAAAAATCAGTGCTATTCAAAAGTACCCAATACCAAAGACGCAAAAAGAGATCAAGGCATTTTTAGGCTTAATAGGCTATTATAGGCGTTTCATTCCCAATCTTGCAAAAATTACACAACCTATGACACAGTGTTTGAAAAAAAATACTTCCGTAGATCATAATCCAGCATTTATAAAAGCTTTTGAGATTTGTAAAAATATTTTAACCAATGACCCAGTATTGATTCATCCAAATTTTGATATACCTTTCTTATTAACAACCGACGCAAGTAACTTCGCACTTGGTGCTGTTTTATCCCAAGGTCCCGTAGGAAAAGATAAACCTATCGCCTACATAAGCAGAACTCTTAATGATCATGAACGTAATTATAGTACAATAGAGAAAGAACTTCTCGCAATAGTTTGGGCAATAAATAAATTTAGACCATATCTTTTCGGCAGAAAGTTTACACTAATAACAGATCATAAACCACTAACTTATTTACATAGTCTTAAAGAACCTCATTCTAGACTAATGCGATGGAAGATTAAATTAATGGATTACGATTTTGACATAATTTATAAAAAAGGTAAACTTAACTCGAATGCTGATGCCCTATCACGAATTGAAATAAATATACGAGAAATAGACAAAGTCCCCATTGATAGTGACTCAATGATAATAAATATCGACGATTTACCCCAAATTACAGACGATGAACTCTTAGCACTTTTACCAGATAATCCACCTGTAGAAATAGAAGAAATTATTGAAACTAACGTAATTGATAATGATATAAATCAACCTTCGACCTCTCGAGAAAATAATTTACCTCCCATAGAAAATCTATCAGAATCTCAACATTCTAATTTAGAAGATCCCATTTTAACGATACCCTATTCTGACTTACCAATAAATAACTTCTCAACTCAAATATTCATAACAATAAAAAACGTCTTAATTAAAGATCACGAAATAATCCATTTATACGACAAAAAGAAAACTAGATATAAATTTTATCTGAACAAAGAAAGTTTAGAAAACGATTTAATCTCTTTATTTTTGCAATTTGTTAAGCCCAACCAAACAATAGCCATGTATATAGAAGAACCGGAATATACAGAAACAATTGTCACATTATTGCAAAATACTTTTAAAAACAACTCTTATAACATCCGAATTTGTAGAAACGAGGTAACAGATGTTGAACAAATTACAGAACAGGAAGAAATAATTTCACAATACCACACTGGTAAAACTAATCACAGAGGTATAGATGAGACTTATAACCGTTTGATTAAACAATATTATTGGATCAATATGAAAAATCACATCACTAAATTCATAAACAATTGTGATTCCTGTCAAAAACTAAAATATGAGAGAAACCCTGCTAAACCTTTTTTAGAAATAACACCCACTCCTAGCTATCCTTTTGATGTTATATCGATAGACATATTTCAGTACAACAAACAGAAATACCTTACAATAATCGACGATTTTTCTAAATATGGTCAAGCTTATCCGATTACATCTAATACAACCTCCATTTTAAATGACGAACTTCTAAAATATTTCGCACATCACGGAACCCCAAATGTTGTTCGATTTGACAGTGCTCTAGAATTCAATAACACCTTGTTCCTAGAACTCCTATCTTTATTAAAAATAAAATCGCATAAAACCACAGCGAGACACCACGAATCAAATGGTATTATTGAAAGATTTCATAGTACACTTATAGAACACATTAGGTTATTAGAATCCAAATTCCCACAAAGACAAAACCTTATAAGGTTTGCGGTAATTGCTTATAACTCATAATTTACGAGACAGATACGGCTAGATTAAAACTAGACCCACGCATTAAAAGTAAACCGAGAAACTCAAATTCTCGACAAATAACAAAACAAACTAACACAAAATTAACATTATTAAACCCTAAAATTAATAAAGAGGAAACGTATCATAAAAAAGAGATAAAGAAACCTTTACGTTTTCAGGACAATGAGGATAACAACTCAGCAGAAGATAGAAATTCAAAACTTAAATGAAAACCCAGGGTTACTTCCTTTTTCTTTAGGACCAAGTAAATTATTCAAGTCCTTTTTTTTTGAATCCATTCATTATTATAATTTAACTATAATAGAAGAACATTTAATCTCGTTAAACCAAACGCTTAAATTTGCACAATTTGATAAAAATGAAAATGTTACTTTATTACATGTTCAACTTCAACAATTTCTTGATATAATGAAAATGAAAATTAATGTTAATTTTGACAAACTTTATTCAATTCTTTTAAGACACACTAGATCTAAAAGAGGACTGTTAAACCTTTTAGGATCAGGAATTAAATTCGTCACTGGAAACCTAGATGAAAAAGATGCTGAACGCTATGATTCAGAAATAACAAAATTAAAATTAAATCAACATATTCTCATTCAAAACTCAAAAAACACAATCAAACTTAACAAAGAATTAATCCAAAAATATGATAATGCTGTCTTAACTTTAAACAGAAATCAAATCAGAATAAACAACGATTTATTAGATTTGCATGCTAAATTTGATATGTTATCGACTGAATTCAGTCAGCTGATTATATTTAACACTATGGCAGAAAGTGTTCAATTGATAAGTGATATTTTGTTAGAAATAGCAGAGTCTATAACTTTTGCTAGACAACATGTACTACATAATAGTTTAATAAAACCTAATGAATTGTTTTCAATTTTGAAAAATATGTCGAAAACTTTCGGTGAAAATAATTTACCGTTACCTATTGATGATATAGACAATTACTATTCTATTGTACGAATTGTATCATACATTAAGGACTCTATACTATATTTTGTATTAAAATTCCCATTAGCTTATTCTGAAACATTTACGCAATATAGATTGCTACCAATACCAAATCAAAACGAAATGATATTGTATCCTAATAAACCTTTCATTACACTTAATAAAGAACATTTTTGGTTTCATGCCGAACCATGTTATAAATTTGGTAAAATAAATTATTGTGATACATATGTACATCTGAATCAAATTGTTGAACAATGTATACCCAACCTTATTGTACACGAAAAATCAGTAAATTGTAAACTCTTACCTGTAAGAATCAATTCTAACAGAACTTTGATAGAAATTGTGGACGAAAAACATTATTTAATTATAAATAAAAACACGCAAAAAATTCATTCTAATTGTAAAGATAACATATTAACAAAAGGAACAAACCTTCTCATTTTACCGCAAGGTTGTAATATGAAAATTAATGAAGAAATTTATATCAACAATCAACAAAATAAATTCGAGATTCCTATTATAATACCTAATATTCATAATTATAGATTTAATAATAGCTATAAGCCTATTATATTAGATAAAATAAAATTAACAGAAATACATAAGTTGAATATGAATATACAGGAAGATCCAACTGAGTTAATCGATTTATCGGAAAGGCTCATGAAATTTTCTTTTATACCCATTTACATTATTATAATATTAGCATTAATTGCATATGTTATTTATAAACGTAAGTCTATTGTCTACCGTTTTATCAAAAACAAGCAAGAAGAAATTGATACACAAAGAGATCTTAATGTTGGAATGCATAGTTCTGTCTAATAAATTTAAAATTAAATTTTTATTTTAATTTCTCAGAAAACTCCTCATGTAGTTTTCTTCTTAACGGCGGAGGAGTTATATGTGTCAGGATATGTAACTATATATGTATATGATATGTGGTACATGACAGATCGCACTTTTAACATATATTATAATCTCAGAATATCCGGTGATAAGAAAACCGATTAGCTCTGATGAGTATGAATAAAACAAAAGACAGACATTCAGGTAATAAACGACTTTGGATCAACAACTAAACTGGGGAGCGCATATCTCCATTTTGGTTAATTAATATTAAGTTTTTTGTAAGACAAATGTAATAATAAATGAATAGAACATTAATAAATAAGTAATAAAAATAATAAATTATATTTTTTTTAATCAACGTTTTGACCACGAGCAAAACTCGCGTCTTTTGAAGGTTAGGGCTAACTGAAAATCATATGGATTTAGTTCTGGTGCCGCCATCTATGTGTCAGGCCGGGGACTTTTCAATTGACCTAATAATCAAAGAATGTAGTAAGTTGTCTATTGGTACCTGAAAAAGATACTAAAATGTCATCAACATACCTATACCAGAAAAGACAATTTTTAAACAAGTGATGTGATTGAATTCTATTTTCGAGGTTGTTCATAAAGATTTCGGCTAAAATAGGGCTTAATGGGTTTCCCATAATTAATCCATTTTTTGCAGAATAAATGTTGTAATCAAATTGAAAATAATTTTGGCTCAAACAGATTTTCAACAAATGAATGATTTCATTAATAATAAATATACTAACTTTCATGGCATTCAAAAGTTCTTCAACTAATTTAATAGTTTCACAAGGTGGTATACTGGGGAATAAGTTTTTTAATACTCCAACGTGTTTTCTACCTTGTGTCGCAAAGACCTTAGAATTTTGTGATGGAACAGTGCCAAATCCTGATTCGTCAACATTCCACATTTGATAGGGTTCAAAGTTATGCTCTTTCATTATATTAATTAATAAATTGAAAAATGTTTGTACTTGGACTTTATTGAATCCTCGCGATCAACCATATCTTTCTTTTTTGCATTAGTGACTGGTCTTCTTGAGGGATAGAGTGGATCTTGTCGAATATTGTACAAGCGAGCTTATCGTCCTTGCTTTTTTTTATGTAAATCTACTGTATAAAAGGTTGTGTCGGGATTTAGCGTTTCTTTAAACTGAAATTGTAAGGGTTTATTCCTTTCAAACCTCAGCTATCTAATATTCAGCCAGTTAAAGTCATAACCGCCAGTTGTTTTTTTTCTATTTGTAATAGATTTTGCTAACGTAACGGTACTTAAAAAGTCGTCATTTTTCATTCTAGTAACAACAAAATGTGGTTCTTTGCGTTTGGATGTTTTTATAATATCGATCCATTGGTCGGGGCTATAAATTTGCCCATGGCGGCGACTAGCGTTCTCTATTATTCCAAACTCTCCGTCATTGGTTAGATAGGAATGTCCTGATACCAAGAACTTGTGGTCTATTATGTTAATACATCATCTTTCGAAAGGCACCTATATAATCTTCCGTCACTTATTTGAAATGTGTTTAGAAAATATTTCTTACAAACTGATTTTGTCTTGATACTAGACTTTAGAAAATACTTACACGTCACGTTTTTACCTGCAGGTGACTGATCTTTTGGGCGTTTTCTGTTGACTGTTGAGTCAAATATTTCTTGTCTTTCATTTTCTGTAAATAAGGTAATACATTTTTTTGGACACTTACAATCAACATTTTGAAATTTTTTTTCATCTTTCCTCACTCCGGTTTTAGTCAAATATTTTTTCCGTGGTTACGCAATAACTTCCTTTTATTAACTGCCCCATTTTCTATATTGAGTGACCTTTTTCTAGATCTAGATGGTCCAGATTCAGGTTCAATATTTGGCTGTGCTACGGTAATATTTTTTAGAGAAAAAGTACAAAATTCTTCTTGCACTGATATCCAGTCTTTAAAAAAATATTTTGCACACCTGCACTTTGTCTCCACTTAGTTCAAAGTAATATTTGTAAGAAAATTGTTTATAACAATCTTCCGGTTTATTGGTTGGCAAATTGCGTGGCCGGCTTCGGTTTTTTTTATCACGCTGTATAAACTTGCTGTAAAAGTGTGATTTTTCATTATCACAAAGATTCCAGAAAAATTTGTGTATAAAGTTTTGATCTATTTGATTAATTTTTTTGCCAACATTTCATACAGCAATCGCATTTGCCTTTAACTGATCTCGCAGAATGCTGTTTTCCTCGTAAATCTCTATATTCTAAACCCTGTTCTCTTCTTTTTTCTGATGTTCCGCTTCCATGCTTCCGGATTTCTTGACCGTGTCCTCGAAAGTCTTTTAACTGCTACAATGTTTGCACTAAAATAAAACAATTTTATATCTACGTTAATAAAACGAAGCTAATATAAAGCGTGTAAAAATGCGTGAAATAAGATTTTATCTTGAATTATTATTTAACACGGGTGTATCTTTTTCTGCAGTAGGGACAAAAGTGGGATCATCAATATCGGAAACATCTCCAAATAAACTGCAATACAAAAAGTGAGGTTATAATTAATGCGAATTATATTTACCTTTTGACAAAATCCATTTTAAAACTTTTAAGGGGCTATTGTTACAATCTTTTGAGTTTTCGCTGAGGTAAAGGGGTGCAGGGACGGTAAAATCTATGAGAATTCGGTCCGCCAATAGGAATAGAGATGACAATATTCATAGTTAAGCAAATGCAACACTGGCCTGCATAGGCGCTGTTTACATCGTTGACACCATAGAGCTTATAAATGTTCCATGGTTCAAATTTCTACACCTACTTACTAGCTAGAGCTGAAGAATTACAATAAAATTATATTCAAATGACATCGTGTTCATAAAAATAATTGCTTTATATGCACATATGTAAAATATATTTTCTATTAACAGGTTAACTGCCATGGCGGTCGTATACGACCGCTTTGTCATAGTGCTCATTTGCCATGGCGGTCGTATACGACCGCTGAAACACATCGTTGTATTATATTATTTTCTGTGCCAGCGGTCGATCTTTTACTTGCTTCGACTATGACGTACGACCGCTATGGCATAGAGGCCTAGCACACTATATGCATTTTTTTAATATCTGATATAGGGCTGTACCAAAATGAACGAAAACTTTGTATTTAAGTTTTTATTATGAAAATGAAAAAACAAATATGATATTACTCACTGTGAATACAAAAAATAGAAAAATTAATTATTTTTTATGAATGATATTAAAACAGGCCAAACAAAAGTGGGGCTGATTTTCACAATCCTGGCAGTAGGTGACAACTTTCTTTACATGATTTTTCGATATTTCTCACTGCATTTTTTTACTGTAGCACCCCTTACAATATTTTCTCATTTTGTTAAATACTCCTTCTTTTTTTAGTAATGAATGTGTTTGAATAGACTTTTTGGATGGTGTTTCTGCTATTACGTCTTGTCTGTCACCTTCTCGTATAAGAAGTGATCTGATAACGTGCTCTCGAAATTCTGTAATTGATATTTTTTTGTGGGCAAGTTGATTATAGATTATATGTGCATTGACAATACAAGTACCTAGAAGAAATTCTATTGCGAGTTTTCTATACCATTTGAGGGATTTTCTCAAGGGGGAATTATAACTTGACATCTGGTCGGACAAATCAATTGATGACTTTGCCTCATTATAATCAATTATTGCCTGAGGCTTTTTCACTACACCGATAAACCGTGGAATATCCACAGTTTCAGTAGTATGTTTTGTTGTAATAACAAGCACATCTCTTTTGTCTCGCCATTTCATTATACAAATACCTCTTTCGTTTTCCATTCCAAAAATTTCTCCTTTTTTTAATTTTTTTATAATCACCTCTTTGGGGTTCCCGCGTCGATTAGTCCTTAGTGTTCCTAAGTAATGAGTTCCATGATCAAGTAATATATTTGTTAGCTCAAGACTTGAATAATAATTATCGGCAACGCAAGTTCTTCCTGAATTTAGTAGACCTTCTGACAAATTCAACACAATATTTGTAGGGACAGTCGCACAACCTTCTTTTTTTTCTTTTCCAGCATAAATTCGAATATTCCATGTATAGCCATTATCACAAGACGATTTGAATAATTTAACCCCATATTTGTGAGTATATTGTTTGAATAACAGCCGGCCTTGAAATGGAATAACAGACTCATCAATACAAAAAGTGCGACCCGGGGTGTAAGCTGCTTGGAAGTTTGTAACTAATTTGTCCAACAAAGGCTGAATTTTGTACAAGCGATCACCTTCCGGGCAACTGTGGTTGTCAGAGAAGTGCCACATTCTCAAAAGTAGCTGAAACCTGTTTCTAGACATAATTTTTGGAATTATAGGATTTTTATACAGCTCATCATTACTCCAATATTTATCTATTGAAGGCATTTTTACCATACCCATATATGCCACAATACCAATAAAATTCAACATTTCATTTTTATCAGTTGGAACCCATCGGCGTAACCTTGATTCTTTACTTATGTCTTCAATATCGCATAGAACTTGGGTAGCGTACAAATTAGTCTGATCTACCATTTCATTTATTATTGCATCATCGACAAATGTTTGAAAACAATTGATTGGTGATAGCTCATTGATGAGCAATGCAGCGTAATTTGCGTGTAAACCAGCTTCCGCAGAATAATCAAAAACTTGATGGTTTCCAACAGGTGTTCTCCATGTATGATCAAGGTTTTGAATAACAGCTTCCTCTTCACTTTCAGGGTCTATATTCTCAATTTCCCTGTTTTCGGAAATGTCGTGGACTTCTAAAAACTCGGCGATTTCATTTTGATCAAAATATAGGGTTTCAGCGCTGCCTGTTTTATCTTCTACAGATTTTTCCGCAAGCGTCAAAGATTTTGAACAGCACGGCTGATCGTCAAGCTCAAGATTTTCGTTTGAGACCTTCGATTTTTTTGTTGAGTTCAAAGTTTCTGGCTTTTGCTGTTTACGTTTTTTCTTATTTCTATCTTCTTTTTTTGAATATCTTTCTATATTTTCTGCTTCCGAAGCACTGGAACTGTCTAATATTTCTTCATCACTGGCTGGCAAGTACATCGGATCAAGATCAGAATCAAAACTGCTGATATTAGAACTTTCACCATCTGAATAAAAAAATAACAATTGATTTGTTCTTCAATATCAAACTGTGTAAACTGTACGCAAAAATATGATATCAAAGACTGTCAGTTACCTGTTTTATATTTCTCCAATGCCATTTGCAATATTTTCAAAGAGCGTTTACTCATTGTCACAACAAATAGATCACAACAAATAATGAAATCCGCAATAATAGCTGTTCGTAGTGTGCCTGATGACAGTACAATAGAAATAAAATACACTGTTTCTAACAAGTCTTATCATGCAACAAACGACGTTGGAACGACCGCTGAGACGACCGCCTGGCACATGTGGAATAATAATGCCGCTTATGCCCAGTAGGTCGTATACGACCGCTCGACGTTTGTAATGCCTATCGTCCAATCGGCATGACGCTGCAGGTTTGATTCAATCTGCAGTGCGTCCATATACACCACACACGATCAATTTAAACTGTCCAATCGGCAGTGACGTTCAGTTGAAGCCATGGCGCCACCAGTGACGGACGATGATGTTTTAGCCGTCTTGGGCATTTTATTTATAATAAAGAAACAAATAAAAAAAAGAAAAGATCGTGCGGCGTGGTGCAAACAGTGGTTAATGAAAAGGAATCAGTTTTCTCATACAAATTTAATAAAAGAATTGACGATTACGCCAAAAGATTATCGTAATTATTTACGAATGAACGAAGAAACTTACATAGAACTTCTATCATTAGTGACTCCTCTAATTGAAAAACAAGACACCGTAATGAGAAACGCTATATCGGCACACGAGAGGCTAACGGTTACCTTACGATTTCTAGCAACAGGGAGATCATATCGACGGTTAAAAGGTAATTGGGTATAAGCAACAAATATCAAAGTGTTCAGGAGACCAGTTTTAAGTTTGAAATTTCAAAAAAATGGACATAACTTTTTTATCTATTGTCATATCGTGAAAATGTAAATAGTTCTAGAATCAGGAAAAACAAAATCAACAATTGGCACTTTTATTTATTTGATTCGACGTTATTTTATGTGGTTTTATGTTGCTTAGATCAATTGATCTTATTTTTCTTCTGAGGTAATTCGGCGTAAGTTACATCTACACAGAAAATATCGAAGAGTATAGAAGACTTAGCTACATTTGATATCCTCATATCAAAAGGTAATAGGGCATACACGTCACATGACTAGAATACCTGAAATAGGTAAAGAAGTATAAGTGACGATTCACATCATTATGCCAAAAGGTAATGAAGTATAAGAAATGGAGTTTAGCAAAAAGACCGTGAGGATGTTAGACATTAGCGACACTGTAAGTGAGTAGAAAAAAAGGTACCGTGGTACTTGCACACATCAAGATTTCTGTACCAGAGGAGAACGAGCATATCCAACATACGGCATTATCTGGACAAATGGTAACATGGATTAAACGTCACGTCTTAAAAATAATAGAATCACAACCAACGTGATTCTCCTTTAAAATAAGATTTAAGTAACTGCAAAATATATTTAAAGGATGTCCCATTCCATCACCCATCACCATTCGTTAGGTCATACAAAATCATAACGACTGATTTTTTAAGTAATCTGATAATATTACTAAATAATTTGAATATATCTGGTAAACAATATTATGTAGATACGTAAAGATAAGCTACAAAGGTAAATTTCTTTGCTCACTATTCTTTGTTAGATAATAATATACGTTAATTAAGCTAGCTAGGCTCCAGAGATTAGGAAGGTACTTCTCGCATGAATTTAGAGATGATGTAAATATTAGGTATGCTATCATAATGTAGGTTATTGAACTTATTATATTATGTGCCTACCCTTATTGATAACATAATGTAGCTAAGGTTAAGGATACCCGTGGTTTCATTAGGCAGGTTTAGGCCTACGATTTGACAGGTAAAGTTAGTTCAGATAGACTAAATTACTACATTACTTACCTACATTACTATTTTAAATTATGCTCTGACCGCATTTTTAATATGATTAAATGAAAACAGTAGTACGTTTTTTCACTATTTATTAAGAAAAAAAACACAGTTATAAAAGAAAAAGTAGTTTTCACGCTGTACTTACATAGTAACAAAAATAAAGTAGTAACTTAATGAAATAACACACGTGCCTAGGTATGAAGTAAGTAGTCATCATTATTATAAAAAAAAACATAAAAGAAGTATTTCCCAAAATAAAACATTATTAAAAATTGGTACAACATAGTACTACGTACTTAGAATCTTTGATAAAACAAAAGCCTTCAAGGCAACAATAATAAAAATCTCTCAAAATAATAATTTATTTTCACTTACAACTAAGCACCATGCCGTATCACTGGCGAAAGTTTTTTTGGTAACAAAAATATAGTGTGTCTTGAAAAATACAATAAACAATCACAAAGTGGGGTAGGTATCACATAAAAAAGAAGGGTACGAAGGAAATAATCAATTATTACTTTGGAGTTAAGGAACTATTATTACGATACTTTTAGACGTTAAATCTTGTCGTAAATGCTCAATACTTTGGACAAATCGACTGCAACAGGTCAGTTGTTTAGGTACAATGTCTAACTTAACACCTAATCGAGATCAATAATATTAAATTCAATTAATTTCTTAATCAGTCTTAGTTAGGTATCTTCTGAAATCAATAATTTTAGAGATAGATAACTACGGCTTCTAATAATGGAATATTTTTGATAAGCAATTATTACTCCATACGCTTCTGAAGGTAAATTTAAGTGGGTCTATAAAACGCAATATTTGACTATTGGTCAACATTATCTTCGACGTCAGTATCGGGCAAAGTATCTTTCACTTTTTTGTTGAAAGTTAAAGCTAAGTACTCTGCCTGAAACTGTTGAGGTATAACTTGGTCGGAGCAAAGCTTCAATAAATCTTTGTGTTTATTCTCAGTAATTGGTAGGGGTGTAGGATAGCAGTCCGGTAATTCAAGTAACTTTGTTTTGGATGCGACTTCAATACGGGACACAGGTGTCTCCGGATCCATAGAGAATTTAACCGTTGCTGATGTGCGGTTCTTTTTGAAGGTGGCGACTCGTATTTTACTAATTTTACCAATAAGATTTCCCACGAAATACTTGTCTGCGAGTAGATCCCATCTCTTAAAATCTGTATGATTTAACTGCTCAACAACAAAGGGCTTTGGATTTTGTCTTGCCATTTGGAAGACCGTATACCATTGGGAAGGAGCCCAGATAGTAGTATTTTTAACCTGATTTTCAATAGTCGCATGTGCCGAATCGACTGTCATATAAGTGTGACCGGTGAGTAAAAAATTTATTTGAATAGATTCAATACTTCTGCAACGTTGCAGAGTCTCGTTCAGCATTGCAAGAACAATTTTGTTCCGATTTTGACCGGGACAGCAGTCACAATAAAGAAGAAGATGTCTTATATTCCCGTGTTCGTCAAGCTTCGTTATGTATTTATTTAATATTGTAGCCATTTCATTAGCACCGCGGTTACCCTGGCTTTCGTCCCAATAATAGCAATAAACATTGCGCGTACCATTTTCGTAGATAACTGCATTGTAAACGGCCAGCTTGCGCGTATAAAATAATAACATGCTATCACCATATGGCGTATTCAAGACTTTTTGCAAATCAAAACTTATGCAAATGGATGCTGAATCTTTTAAATGAATAGTTTTGTGCAATTTGTAGCGATGGTATGTGTGATCTTTCTCAATAAGATGTGCTTCGTGAGCTCGTCGTTCTTCTAGTGTAGGATCAGTTTTATTTTCGTACTGACAACATTTCAGGCATTTATCTTTTTTCGGAATATGGAATGCTATATTAAAGTTTTCGTTGAAAATTTTTCGGAAAATGTTCTCCGAAACAAACGGCAGTCCTTGAAACATACGATGTTCTTTATACTTTCTGTATAAATTTGCTAAATTTCTGTACTCTGCCGGAAGGTACATTCGAGTACTATCCTTTCTGCAATAATGTGAAGGAACAGCCGGTAAACATTTTATATAGTTTTCAACCGCTGTAATTGCATCATTGCTGGTTTTGTTGGGAGGTACACTTTTACCCCTTTCAGATTCTTTGGCACTACCAAATTCATCGGCTGTCGAAACCGTATAATAAATATATTTGTGTGAGACGTCAATCGTTTTGCACAAGAATTGCAGACATATTTGTCGATGAGCTTCACCATCCGTAATGTTGTACTTGTACGTTGTGGTGCGTTTTTCTGAATCTTTACTCCTTTTTCTTTTAATATTAGTTTTTTGGGTTAGGTTGATGATCCAATCCTTTCTTCTCTGTTCTGAAAGGCTCCAAAAATGCTTGAAAATGCTTAACCTTCTTTCTTCCGTTATATCGCCGCAATTATTTCCACATTTCTTACCCTTGCAAGGGTTTGGTTGGACTTTTTTTTCTTGAACAACTTCTCCGTTTGTTTTAATGTAACTCTGACCAGATAATCGTTTTTGAGCAGCTTCTTTTCTCTTATTTTTAGGAATCTTTTTCGCCGCTGTGTTACCTACAATCTCTTCTTCGACGTCAATTATAGTTTTCTTCCTTTTCTTGCCATTTACTTCTGGCTTCCACTCATCTGAACTGCCTGCATCGCCAAAAGCATTTAACAATGCTATCTCGTCGTCTGACATATAATCTAAATAAGAGTCTTTCTTTCTTGGACGGGTGATTTTAAATGTAGAGGATTGAGTGTTGTTAGCGTCAGTTTCTAAAGATGTACCTGGACGAACTTCCAAAAGTTGTTGGGAAACACAAGATTGAATGACGATCGACTCTGATTTTGGAATACTTGAGATTTCGTTGGACAATATCATTGTAGGTGAATCATTACTGTTGAGTTCAGTCGCAAAAGATGTGCTGGGAACATCTCGGAGCGATGTTCCAAAGATATTTGACTCAGAGACTGGCAGCTTGGTGTTCCAGCAGGCAGCAGACACAGTGTCCAGTGCGGAGCTCGTGAGGATGGCAGGCGTAGCGTCTAGGGCAGAGCTCGTGAGTATGGCAGGAGCAGCGTCCAGTGCGGAGCTCGTGAGCATGGAAGGAGCAGCGTCCAGTGCGGAGCTCGTGAGGATGGCAGGCGCAGCGTCCAGGGCAGAGCTCGTGAGGATGGCAGGTGCAGCGTCCATTGTGGAGCTCGTGAGAAAGACAGATTCAACAGGGCACTGAAAAAAAAACCGTTAATACAATTACCTTTATGCATAGGCATGTGCAGCCAGAGGACGCCACGGTACTAAAATAATTAAATTTCTTCTTAAACTCAACATGATACATTTCAACATAAATTATACTTGAGTTTCAACAACAAAAATACAAAACAAATAAATTATTTACCTTATCAAATTCAGAAACAAGGCTCTTTCGGCATTTTTTCTGATTTCGTATGCCTGATGTTTTTAAAGCCATTTCCAGAATGTCTCTACTTCGACCACATCTTTCCATTTTAACCTAAGACAATAAAATAATTTTCATACAATCACAAATATCTAATTCAATAATATCAAAGAGGTTAGAGAAATAAATCACATACCGTTGACAGGAACTTTGGCGCACTTTTCACAAAAAATTAACACACGTGCTCTCGCCGTCACTACACGCGGACGACTGATTTTGAAATAAGCGACTCCCTAAATAGCTACTTAACTACAACAAAGTCATACAAATTGGCGTAAGCACCAATTAATAAATGATTATTGTAAAGTAATACAGCATAAGCGACAGAGTTGTATATAAATAGTAAATAAATAGTAGGGTATAACCGACATTTAAATATCAAATTACATTTTGGTAATTGCGTATAAGCGACAACTGTATTGTAAACTTGTAAATGGTAGTAGGGTATAACCGATATTAAATGTGTTTGATGACAAAGGTAAAGAGGCATTAGTTCCCGCTTTTAAAACAGGTGCTAATGGTAAAAAGCCGTAAGCGCCCGCAAATTCTACGCCAGTAAGAAGTAAAAATACATTACCGACTATAAACCAAAAGTGATGCCATTTTTACAGGGATACAAGCGACTTTAGGGTAAAAAAGGCCTAATACTCGGTCGGTTACACCGAAATGACACTCCTAAAAGGCAGTTTTTTGCTTGGGCATAAGTGACAAAAAGTCATCGTAGAGCCATGGGAATAAGCGCATTCGAAAAAGCGGAAAATTTTAAGTAGGATGGCATTCATAACTTATTTTCGACTAAAATGTCGCTTATGCCCAATTACCTTTCAACCGTCGATATGAATGTCTAAAATTTTCGTCCATAATATCGCCTCAAGCTTTAGGGCATCGGTGGCCAACCTTTTCGACAGCAGGGCCAAAATTCGGAAATAGAATTTCGCACCGGGCCGCACTACCAAATTTTATGTAGCTAACCATAAACCAACGCACAAAAAGTTTTTGAAAATAAAACAAATTTCTTAGTAAGAAAATTTATTGAAAAAATATAAGTACATTAGTGAGATATCTGACTTTGTTTAGCAGAACTAAGCTCATCAATATTAACCTCGACTGAAGTCGTTGCTACACGCAAACAGTTTTCTAGATGTACGTCAGTAATCCGTGTTCTCATTTGGGATTTGATATGCTTCATCCTACTAAAAAGTTGTTCACACGTGTGTTTCCAAATAATGAAGTCATGAACAGAGCATGTTTGTAAAACGCAGGATATTTCTCCTTGTCAAAATAGTTTTTATAGAACTCTTCCAAGCCAACCTGATTGAATTTCTCTTTTAGCTGTGCATCACATTGCATTTCGCAACATTCCATTTGTAAATGTCCCGGCAAGGAACTTATGTCTGTAGAAAATGGTGTTGCAAAAGCGGAAAAAAGCAAACGATGCTTTTTAAAATCATGGAATCGGTTTTCGAATTCGATTTTTAAATCAGATGTCAAAGATGCATATTTAGCCGCTGCTGTCTCCGATATGATATTATCTGGGCGCTCTAAAAGTGTAGGAAAATGAGTGAAGTTTTTAGCAGAAATAAGATCAAACATGTCATTAATCAATTGATCTTTGCCTTGTAGACGAGTATTGAGTTCATTTAAGTGGCTAGTTATATCTACCAGAAATGCAAAGTCGGAAACCCACTCTTCGTCTTGAAACTCTGAGATAGTCTTTGATTTGCTTTCAAAAAATGATTGTATTTCTTGCCTCAAATCAAAAACTCTTTTCAACATTTTGGCACGGGTCAGCCATCTTACTTCTGCATAAAATACAACATCACCATATTCTGATTCCAAGGACTTCAGAAATTCTTGGAATTGACGGTGATTCAAACCTTTCGACTTAATAAAGTTCACTATTTTGACAACTACCTTCATAACATGGTCCATTTTGAGAGATTTGGCACACAAATTCTCTTGATGAATAATGCAATGAAAATTTAGCATCGACGTATTGCCAACTTTACAGGCCTCATTTTCAATCAGTTTTACCAAACCTTCGTGTTTTCCAATCATTGCTGGAGCACCATCAGTTGTTAAGCCCGACAAGTTGTTTAGTTGTAACGAAAAGCGATTGATTGTTGATTGAACGGCCTCTATTAAATCTCGCGACTTTGTGGTATCCTTAAGTGGAAACAATGCTGCTAATTCTTCCGTTTTATTAAAATAGGCATCAACACCTCTGATGAAGATCGCCACTTGTGCGGTATCCGTCATATCTGTGCTTTCATCCAATGCCAGAGCATAATATATGAACTCAGATGCACGATTTCTTAACTTATCTTCAACATGTTTTCCAATATCATCCACACGTCGTGTAATAGTTTGACGAGATAGGCTTATTTTTGAGAAATCTTTCTTCTTTTCTGGGCATAGAATTTCAGCGACACTTTCCAAGCACTCTTTAACAATTTCAC
>JAVRKA010000895.1:0-41773 GCA_034508555.1 Venustoraphidia nigricollis | reverse complement strand
GTGGATAGGCATTTCAGATATAGGTGTCGATAGGCATTTCAGATATAGGTGTCGATAGGCATTTCAGATATAGGTGTCGATAGGCATTTCAGATATAGGTGTCGATAGGCATTTCAGATATAGGTGCCGATAGGCATTTCAGATATAGTTGCCGATTGGCATTTTAAAAATAGGTGCCGATAGGCATTTCAGATATAAAAGCCGATAGGCATTTCAAATATAGGTGCCGATGGGCATTCCAGATATGGTTGCCGATAGGCATTTCAAATATAGGTGCTGATAAGCATTTCAGATGTAGTTTCCGATAGGCATTTCAAAAATAGGTGTCGATAGGCATTTCAGATATAGGTGTCGATAGGCATTTCAGATATAGGTGTCGATAAGCATTTCAGATATAGGTGTCGATAGGCATTTCAGATATAGGTGTCGATAGGCATTTCAGATATAGGTGCCGATAGGCATTTCAGATATAGTTGCCGATTGGCATTTTAAAAATAGGTGCCGATAGGCATTTCAGATATAGAAGCCGATAGGCATTTCAAATATAGGTGCCGATAGGCATTCCAGATATGGTTGCCGATAGGCATTTCAAATATAGGTGCTGATAGGCATTTCAGATGTAGTTTCCGATAGGCATTTCAAAAATAGGTGTCGATAGGCATTTCAGATATAGGTGTCGATAGGCATTTCAGATATAGGTGTCGATAGGCATTTCAAAAATAGGTGTCGATAGGCATTTCAGATATAGGTGTCGATAGGCATTTCAGATATAGGTGTCGATAGGCATTTCAGATATAGGTGTCGATAGGCATTTCAGATATAGGTGTCGATAGGCATTTCAGATATAGGTGTCGATAGGCATTTCAGATATAGGTGTCGATAGGCATTTCAGATATAGGTGTCGATAGGCATTTCAGATATAGGTGCCGATAGGCATTTCAGATATAGTTGCCGATTGGCATTTTAAAAATAGGTGCCGATAGGCATTTCAGATATAGAAGCCGATAGGCATTTCAAATATAGGTGCCGATAGGCATTCCAGATATGGTTGCCGATAGGCATTTCAAATATAGGTGCTGATAGGCATTTCAGATGTAGTTTCCGATAGGCATTTCAAAAATAGGTGTCGATAGGCATTTCAGATATAGGTGTCAATAGGCATTTCAGATATAGGTGTCGATAGGCATTTCAGATGTAGGTGTCGATAGGCATTTCAGATATAGGTGTCGATAGGCATTTCAGATATAGGCGCCGATAGGCATTTCAGATATAGAAGCCGATAGGCATTTCAAATATAGGTGCCGATAGGCATTCCAGATATGGTTGCCGATAGGCATTTCAAATATAGGTGCTGATAGGCATTTCAGATGTAGTTTCCGATAGGCATTTCAAAAATAGGTGTCGATAGGCATTTCAGATATAGGTGTCGATAGGCATTTCAGATATAGGTGTCGATAGGCATTTCAGATATAGGTGTCGATAGGCATTTCAGATATAGGTGTCGATAAGCATTTCAGATATAGGTGCCGATAGGCATTTCAGATATAGTTGCCGATTGGCATTTTAAAAATAGGTGCCGATAGGCATTTCAGATATAGAAGCCGATAGGCATTTCAAATATAGGTGCCGATAGGCATTCCAGATATGGTTGCCGATAGGCATTTCAAATATAGATGCTGATAGGCATTTCAGATGTATTTTCCGATAGGCATTTCAAAAATAGGTGTCGATAGGCATTTCAGATATAGGTGTCGATAGGCATTTCAGATATAGGTGTCGATAGGCATTTCAGATATAGGTGTCGATAGGCATTTCAGATATAGGTGTCGATAGGCATTTCAGATATAGGTGTCGATAGGCATTTCAGATATAGGTGTCGATAGGCATTTCAGATATAGGTGTCGATAGGCATTTCAGATATAGGTGCCGATAGGCATTTCAGATATAGTTGCCGATTGGCATTTTAAAAATAGGTGCCGATAGGCATTTCAGATATAGAAGCCGATAGGCATTTCAAATATAGGTGCCGATAGGCATTCTAGATATGGTTGCCGATAGGCATTTCAAATATAGGTGCTGATAGGCATTTCAGATGTAGTTTCCGATAGGCATTTCAAAAATAGGTGTCGATAGGCATTTCAGATATAGGTGTCGATAGGCATTTCAGATATAGGTGTCGATAGGCATTTCAGATATAGGTGTCGATAGGCATTTCAGATATAGGTGTCGATAGGCATTTCAGATATAGGTGTCGATAGGCATTTCAGATATAGGTGTCGATAGGCATTTCAGATATAGGTGTCGATAGGCATTTCAGATATAGGTGCCGATAGGCATTTCAGATATAGTTGCCGATTGGCATTTTAAAAATAAGTGCCGATAGGCATTTCAGATATAGAAGCCGATAGGCATTTCAAATATAGGTGCCGATAGGCATTCCAGATATGGTTGCCGATAGGCATTTCAAATATAGGTGCTGATAGGCATTTCAGATGTAGTTTCCGATAAACATTTCAAAAATAGGCGTCGATAGGCATTTCAGATATAGGTGTCGATAGGCATTTCAGATATAGGTGTCGATAGGCATTTCAGATATAGGTGTCGATAGGCATTTCATATATAGGTGTCGATAGGCATTTCATATATAGGTGTTGATAGGCATTTCAGATATAGGTGTCGATAGGCATTTCAGATATAGGTGCCGATAGGCATTTCAGATATAGTTGCCGATTGGCATTTTAAAAATAGGTGCCGATAGGCATTTCAGACATAGAAGCCGATAGGCATTTCAAATATAGGTGCCGATAGGCATTCCAGATATGGTTGCCGATAGGCATTTCAAATATAGGTGCTGATAGGCATTTCAGATGTAGTTTCCGATAGGCATTTCAAAAATAGGTGTCGATAGGCATTTCAGATATAGGTGTCGATAGGCATTTCAGATAAAGGTGTCGATAGGCATTTCAGATATAGGTGTCGATAAGCATTTCAGATATAGGTGTCGATAGGCATTTCAGATATAGGTGTCGATAGGCATTTCAGATATAGGTGTCGATAGGCATTTCAGATATAGGTGTCGATAGGCATTTCAGATATAGGTGTCGATAGGCATTTCAGATATAGGTGTCGATAGGCATTTCAGATATAGGTGCCGATAGGCATTTCAGATATAGTTGCCGATTGGTATTTTAAAAATAGGTGCCGATAGGCATTTCAGATATAGAAGCCGATAGGCATTTCAAATATAGGTGCCGATAGGCATTCCAGATATGGTTGCCGATAGGCATTTCAAATATAGGTGCTGATAGGCATTTTAGATGTAGTTTCCGATAGGCATTTCAAAATAGGTGTCGATAGGCATTTCAGATATGGGTGTCGATAGGCATTTCAGATATAGGTGTCGATAGGCATTTTAGATATAGGTGTCGATAGGCATTTCAGATATAGGTGTCGATAGGCATTTCAGATATAGGTGTCGATAGGCATTTCAGATATAGGTGTCGATAGGCATTTCAGATATAGGTGTCGATAGGCATTTCAGATATAGGTGCCGATAGGCATTTCAGATATAGTTGCCGATTGGCATTTTAAAAATAGGTGCCGATAGGCATTTCAGATATAGAAGCCGATAGGCATTTCAAATATAGGTGCCGATAGGCATTCCAGATATGGTTGCCGATAGGCATTTCAAATATAGGTGCTGATAGGCATTTCAGATGTAGTTTCCGATAGGCATTTCAAAAATAGGTGTCGATAGGCATTTCAGATATAGGTGTCAATAGTTATTTCAGATATAGGTGTCGATAGGTATTTCAGATATAGGTGTCGATAGGCATTTCAGATATAGGTGTCGATAGGCATTTCAGATATAGGTGTCGATAGGCATTTCAGATATAGGTGTCGATAGGCATTTCAGATATAGGTGCCGATAGGCATTTCAGATATAGTTGCCGATTGGCATTTTAAAAATAGGTGCCGATAGGCATTTCAGATATAGAAGCCGATAGGCATTTCAAATATAGGTGCCGATAGGCATTCCAGATATGGTTGCCGATAGGCATTTCAAATATAGGTGCTGATAGGCATTTCAGATGTAGTTTCCGATAGGCATTTCAAAAATAGGTGTCGATAGGCATTTCAGATATAGGTGTCGATAGGCATTTCAGATATAGGTGTCGATAGGCATTTCAGATATAGGTGTCGATAGGCATTTCAGATATAGGTGTCGATAGGCATTTCAGATATAGGTGTCGATAGGCATTTCAGATATAGGTGTCGATAGGCATTTCAGATATATATGTCGATAGGCATTTCAGAGATAGGTGCCGATAGGCATTTCAGATATAGTTGCCGATTGGCATTTTAAAAATAGGTGCCGATAGGCATTTCAGATATAGAAGCCGATAGGCATTTCAAATATAGGTGCCGAAGGCATTCCAGATATGGTTGCCGATAGGCATTTCAAATATAGGTGCTGATAGGCATTTCAGATGTAGTTTCCGATAGGCATTTCAAAAATAGGTGTCGATTGGCATTTTAGATATAGGTGTCGATAGGCATTTCAGATATGGGTGTCGATAGGCATTTCAGATATAGGTGTCGATAGGTTTTTCAGATATAGGTGTCGATAGGCATTTCAGATATAGGTGTCGATAGGCATTTCAGATATAGGTGTCAATAGGCATTTCAGATATAGGTGCCAATAGGCATTTCAGATATAGTTGCCGATTGGCATTTTAAAAATAGGTACCGATAGGCATTTCAGATATAGAAGCCGATAGGCATTTCAAATATAGGTGCCGATAGGCATTCCAGATATGGTTGCCGATAGGCATTTCAAATATAGGTGCTGATAGGCATTTCAGATGTAGTTTCCGATAGGCATTTCAAAAATAGGTGTCGATAGGCATTTCAGATATAGGTGTCGATAGGCATTTCAGATATAGGTGTCGATAGGCATTTCAGATATCGGTGTCGATAGGCATTTCAGATATAGGTGTCGATAGGCATTTCAGATATAGGTGTCGATAGGCATTTCAGATATAGGTGTCGATAGGCATTTCAGATATAGGTGCCGATATGCATTTCAGATATAGTTGCCGATTGGCATTTTAAAAATAGGTGCCGATAGGCATTTCAGATATAGAAGCCGATAGGCATTTCAAATATAGGTGCCGATAGGCATTCCAGATATGGTTGCCGATAGGCATTTCAAATATAGGTGCTGATAGGCATTTCAGATGTATTTTCCGATAGGCATTTCAAAAATAGGTGTCGATAGGCATTTCAGATATAGGTGTCGATAGGCATTTCAGATATAGGTGTCGATAGGCATTTCAGATATAGGTGTCGATAGGCACTTCAGATATAGGTGTCGATAGGCATTTCAGATATAGGTGTCGATAGGCATTTCAGATATAGGTGTCGATAGGCATTTCAGATATAGGTGTCGATAGGCATTTCAGATATAGGTGCCGATAGGCATTTCCGATATAGTTGCCGATTGACATTTTAAAAATAGGTGCCGATAGGCATTTCAGATATAGAAGACGATAGGCATTTCAAATATAGGTGCCGATAGGCATTCCAGATATGGTTGCCGATAGGCATTTCAAATATAGGTGCTAATAGGCATTTCAGATGTAGTTTCCGATAGGCATTTCAGATGTAGTTTCCGATAGGCATTTCAAAAATAGGTGTCGATAGGCATTTCAGATATAGGTGTCGATAGGCATTTCAGATATAGGTGTCGATAGGCATTTCAGATATAGGTGCCGATAGGCATTTCAGATATAGTTGCCGATTGGCATTTTAAAAATAGGTGCCGATAGGCATTTCAGATATAGAAGCCGATAGGTATTTCAAATATAGGTGCCGATAGGCATTCCAGATATGATTGGCGATAGGCATTTCAAATATAGGTGCTGATAGGCATTTCAGATGTAGTTTTCGATAGGCATTTCAAAAATAGGTGTCGATAGGCATTTCAGATATAGGTGTCGATAGGCATTTCAGATATAGGTGTCGATAGGCATTTCAGATATAGGTATCGATAGGCATTTCAGATATAGGTGTCGATAGGCATTTCAGATATAGGTGTCGATAGGCATTTCAGATATAGGTGTCGATAGGCATTTCAGATATAGGTGTCGATAGGCATTTCAGATATAGGTGCCGATAGGCATTTCAGATATAGTTGCCGATTGGTATTTTAAAAATAGGTGCCGATAGGCATTTCAGATATAGAAGCCGATAGGCATTTCAAATATAGGTGCCGATAGGCATTCCAGATATGGTTGCCGATAGGCATTTCAAATATAGGTGCTGATAGGCATTTCAGATGTAGTTTCCGATAGGCATTTCAAAATAGGTGTCGATAGGCATTTCAGATATGGGTGTCGATAGGCATTTCAGATATAGGTGTCGATAGGCATTTTAGATATAGGTGTCGATAGGCATTTCAGATATAGGTGTCGATAGGCATTTCAGATATAGGTGTCGATAGGCATTTCAGATATAGGTGTCGATAGGCATTTCAGATATAGGTGTCGATAGGCATTTCAGATATAGGTGCCGATAGGCATTTCAGATATAGTTGCCGATTGGCATTTTAAAAATAGGTGCCGATAGGCATTTCAGATATAGAAGCCGATAGGCATTTCAAATATAGGTGCCGATAGGCATTCCAGATGTGGTTGCCGATAGGCATTTCAAATATAGGTGCTGATAGGCATTTCAGATGTAGTTTCCGATAGGCATTTCAAAAATAGGTGTCGATAGGCATTTCAGATATAGGTGTCAATAGGCATTTCAGATATAGGTGTCGATAGGTATTTCAGATATAGGTGTCGATAGGCATTTCAGATATAGGTGTCGATAGGCATTTCAGATATAGGTGTCGATAGGCATTTCTGATATAGGTGTCGATAGGCATTTCAGATATAGGTGCCGATAGGCATTTCAGATATAGTTGCCGATTGGCATTTTAAAAATAGGTGCCGATAGGCATTTCAGATATAGAAGCCGATAGGCATTTCAAATATAGGTGCCGATAGGCATTCCAGATATGGTTGCCGATAGGCATTTCAAAAATAGGTGCCGATAGGCATTTCAGATATAGTTGCCGATTGGCATTTTAAAAATAGGTGCCGATAGGCATTTCAGATATAGAAGCCGATAGGCATTTCAAATATAGGTGCCGATAGGCATTCCAGATATGGTTGCCGATAGGCATTTCAAATATAGGTGCTGATAGGCATTTCAGATGTAGTTTCCGATAGGCATTTCAAAAATCGGTGTCGATAGGCATTTCAGATATAGGTGTCGATAGGCATTTCAGATATCGGTGTCGATAGGCATTTCAGATATAGGTGCCGATAGGCATTTCAGATATAGTTGCCGATTGACATTTTAAAAATAGGTGTCGATAGGCATTTCAGATATAGAAGCCGATAGGCATTTCAAATATAGGTGCCGATAGGCATTCCAGATATGGTTGCCGATAGGCATTTCAAATATAGGTGCTGATAGGCATTCCAGATGTAGTTTCCGATAGGCATTTCAAAAATTGGTAACGATAGGCATTTCAAATATAGGTGCCGATAGGCATTTCAGATATAGTTACCGGTTGGCATTTTAAAAATAGGTGCCGATAGGCATTTCAGATATAGATGCCGATAGGTATTTCAAATATAGATGTCGATAAGCATTTCAGATATGGTTGCCGATAGGCATTTCAAATAAAGGTGCTGATAGGCATTTCAGATGTAGTTTCCGATAGGAATTTCAAAAATAAGTGCCGATAGGCATTTCAGATATAGGTGCCGATAGGCATTTCAGATATAGTTGCCGATTGGCAATTTAAAAATAGGTGCCGATAGGCATTTCAGATATAGAAGCCGATAGGCATTTCAAATATAGGTGCCGATAGGCATTCCAGATATGGTTGCCGATAGGAATTTCAAATATAGAAGCTGATAGGCATTTCAGATGTAGTTTCCGATAGGCATTTCAAAAATAGGTGCCGATAGGCATTTCAGATATAGGTGCCGATAGGCATTTCAGATATAGTTGCCAATTGGCATCTTAAAAATAGGTGCCGATAGGCATTTCAGATATAGAAGCCGATAGGCATTTCAAATATAGGTGCCGATAGGCATTCCAGATATGGTTGCCGATAGGCATTTCAAATATAAGTGCTGATAGGCATTTCAGATGTAGTTCCGATAGGCATTTCAAAAATAGGTGTCGATAGGCATTTCAGATATAGGTGTCAATAGGCATTTCAGATATAGGTGTCGATAGGCATTTCAGATATAGGTGTCGATAGGCATTTCAGATATAGGTGCCGATAGGCATTTCAGATATAGTTGCCGATTGGCATTATAAAAATAGGTGCCGATAGGCATTTCAGATATAGAAGCCGATAGGCATTTCAAATATAGTTGCCGATAGGCATTCCAGATATGGTTGCCGATAGGCATTTCAAATATTGGTGCTGATAGGCATTTCAGATGTAGTTTCCGATAGGCATTTCAAAAATAGGTGTCGATAGGCATTTCAGATATAGGTGTCGATAGGCATTTCAGATATAGGTGTCGATAGGCATTTCAGATATAGGTGTCGATAGGCATTTCAGATATAGGTGTCGATAGGCATTTCAGATATTGGTGTCTATAGGCATTTCAGATATAGGTGTCGATAGGCTTTTCAGATATAGGTGTCGATAGGCATTTCAGATATAGGTGTCGATAGGCATTTAAGATATAGGTGCCGATAGGCATTTCAGATATAGTTGCCGATTGGCATTTTAAAAATAGGTGCCGATAGGCATTTCAGATATAGAAGCCGATAGGCATTTCAAATATAGGTGCCGATGGGCATTCCAGATATGGTTGCCGATAGGCATTTCAAATATAGGTGCTGATAGGCATTTCAGATGTAGTTTCCGATAGGCATTTCAAAAATAGGTGTCGATAGGCATTTCAGATATAGGTGTCGATAGGCATTTCAGATATAGGTGTCGATAGGCATTTCAGATATAGGTGTCGATAGGCATTTCAGATATAGGTGTCGATAGGCATTTCAGATATAGGTGTCGATAGGCATTTCAGATATAGGTGTCGATAGGCATTTCAGATATAGGTGCCGATAGGCATTTCAGATATAGTTGCCGATTGGCATTTTAAAAATAGGTGCCGATAGGCATTTCAGATATAGAAGCCGATAGGCATTTCAAATATAGGTACCGATAGGCATTCCAGATATGGTTGCCGATAGGCATTTCAAATATAGGTGCTGATAGGCATTTCAGATGTAGTTTCCGATAGGCATTTCAAAAATAGGTGTCGATAGGCATTTCAGATATAGGTGTCGATAGGAATTACAGATATAGGTGTCGATAGGCATTTCAGATATAGGTGTCGATAGGCATTTCAGATATAGGTGTCGATAGGCATTTCAGATATAGGTGTCGATAGGCATTTCAGATATAGGTGTCGATAGGCATTTCAGATATAGGTGTCGATAGGCATTTCAGATATAGGTGCCGATAGGCATTTCAGATATAGTTGCCGATTGGCATTTTAAAAATAGGTGCCGATAGGCATTTCAGATATAGAAGCCGATAGGCATTTCAAATATAGGTGCCGATAGGCATTCCAGATATGGTTGCCGATAGGCATTTCAAATATAGGTGCTGATAGGCATTTCAGATGTAGTTTCCGATAGGCATTTCTAAAATAGGTGTCGATAGGCATTTCAGATATAGGTGTCGATAGGCATTTCAGATATAGGTGTCGATAGGCATTTCAGATATAGGTGTCGATAGGCATTTCAGATATAGGTGTCGATAGGCATTTCAGATATAGGTGTCGATAGGCATTTCAGATATAGGTGCCGATAGGCTATTCAGATATAGTTGCCGATTGGCATTTTTAAAATAGGTGCCGATAGGCATTTCAGATATAGAAGCCGCTGGCATTTCGAATATAGGTGCCGATAGGCATTCCAGATATGGTTGCCGATAGGCATTTCAAATATAGGTGCTGATAGGCATTTCAGATGTAGTTTCCGATAGGCATTTCAAAAATAGGTGTCGATAGGCATTTCAGATATAGGTGTCGATAGGCATTTCAGATATAGGTGTCGATAGGCATTTCAGATATAGGTGTCGATAGGCATTTCAGATATAGGGGTCGATAGGCATTTCAGATATAGGTGTCGATAGGCATTTCAGATATGGGTGTCGATAGGCATTTCAGATATAGGTGTCGATAGGCATTTCAGATATAGGTGTCGATAGGCATTTCAGATATAGGTGTCGATAGGCATTTCAGATATAGGTGTCGATAGGCATTTCAGATATAGGTGTCGATAGGCATTTCAGATATAAGTGTCGATAGGCATTTCAGATATAGGTGTCGATAGGCATTTCAGATATAGGTGCCGATAGGCATTTCAGATATAGTTGCCGATTGGCATTTTAAAAATAGGTGCCGATAGGCATTTCAGATATAGAAGCCGATAGGCATTTCAAATATAGGTGCCGATAGGCATTCCAGATATGGTTGCCGATAGGCATTTCAAATATAGGTGCTGATAGGCATTTCAGATGTAGTTTCCGATAGGCATTTCTAAAATAGGTGTCGATAGGCATTTCAGATATAGGTGTCGATAGGCATTTCAGATATAGGTGTCGATAGGCATTTCAGATATAGGTGTCGATAGGCATTTCAGATATAGGTGTCGATAGGCATTTCAGATATAGGTGTCGATAGGCATTTCAGATATAGGTGCCGATAGGCATTTCAGATATAGTTGCCGATTGGCATTTTTAAAATAGGTGCCGATAGGCATTTCAGATATAGAAGCCGCTGGCATTTCGAATATAGGTGCCGATAGGCATTCCAGATATGGTTGCCGATAGGCATTTCAAATATAGGTGCTGATAGGCATTTCAGATGTAGTTTCCGATAGGCATTTCAAAAATAGGTGTCGATAGGCATTTCAGATATAGGTGTCGATAGGCATTTCAGATATAGGTGTCGATAGGCATTTCAGATATAGGGGTCGATAGGCATTTCAGATATAGGTGTCGATAGGCATTTCAGATATGGGTGTCGATAGGCATTTCAGATATAGGTGTCGATAGTCATTTCAGATATAGGTGTCGATAGGCATTTCAGATATAGGTGTCGATAGGCATTTCAGATATAGGTGCCGATAGGCATTTCAGATATAGTTGCCGATTGGCATTTTAAAAATAGGTGCCGATAGGCATTTCAGATATAGAAGCCGATAGGCATTTCAAATATAGGTGCCGATAGGCATTCCAGATATGGTTGCCGATAGGCATTTCAAATATAGGTGCTGATAGGCATTTCAGATGTAGTTTCCGATAGGCATTTCAAAAATAGGTGTCGATAGGCATTTCAGATATAGGTGTCGATAGGCATTTCAGATATAGGTGTCGATAGGCATTTCAGATATAGGTGTCGAGAGGCATTTCAGATATAGGTGTCGATAGGCATTTCAGATATAGGTGTCGATAGGCATTTCAGATATAGGTGTCGATAGGCATTTCAGATATAGGTGTCGATAGGCATTTCAGATATAGGTGCCGATAGGCATTTCAGATATAGTTGCCGATTGGCATTTTAAAAATAGGTGCCGATAGGCATTTCAGATATAGAAGCCGATAGGCATTTCAAATATAGGTGCCGATAGGCATTCCAGATATAGTTGCCGATAGGCATTTCAAATATAGGTGCTGATAGGCATTTCAGATGTAGTTTCTGATAGGCATTTCAAAAATAGGTGTCGATAGGCATTTCAGATATAGGTGTCGATAGGCATTTCAGATATAGGTGTCGATAGGCATTTCAGATATAGGTGTCGATAGGCATTTCAGATATAGGTGTCGATAGGCATTTCAGATATAGGTGTCGATAGGCATTTCAGATATAGGTGTCGATAGGCATTTCAGATATAGGTGTCGATTAGCATTTCAGATATAGGTGCCGATAGGCATTTCAGATATAGTTGCCGATTGGCATTTTAAAAATAGGTGCCGATAGGCATTTCAGATATAGAAGCCGATAGGCATTTCAGATATAGTTGCCGATAGGCATTTCAGATATAGGTGCCGATAGGCATATCAGATATGGTTGCCGATAGGCATTTAAAATATAGGTGCCGATAGGCATTTCAAATATAGATGTGGATAGGCATTTCAGATATAAATGCCGAAAGGCATTTCAGATATAGGTGCCGATAGGCATTTCTGATGTGGTTGCCGATAGGCATTTCAAATATAGGTGCTGATAGGCATTTCAGATGTAGTTTTCGATAGGCATTTCAAAAATAGGTGCCGATAGGCATTTCAGATATAGTTGCCGATTGGCATTTTTAAAATAGGTGCCGATAGGCATTTCAGATATAGAAGCCGATAGGCATTTCAAATTTAGGTTCTGATAGGCATTTCAGATGTAGTTTCCGATAAGAATTTCAAAAATAGATACCGATAGGCATTTCAGATATAGGTGCCGATAGGCATTTCAGATATAGTTGCCGATTGGCATTTTAAAAATGGGTGCCGATAGGCATTTCAGATATAGAAGCCGATAGGCATTTCAAATATAGGTGCCGATAGGCATTCCAGATATGGTTGCCGATAGGCATTTCTAATATAAGTGCTGATAGGCATTTCAGATGTAGTTTCCGATAGGCATTTCAAAAATAGGTGCCGATAAGCATTTCAGATATAGGTGCCGATAGGCATTTCAGATATAGTTGCCGATTGGCATTTTAAAAATAGGTGCCGATAGGCATTTCAGATATAGAAGCCGATAGGCATTTCAAATATAGGTGCCGATAGGCATTCCAGATATGGTTGCCGATAGGCATTTCAAATATAGGTGCTGATAGGCATTTCAGATGTAGTTTCCGATAGGTATTTCAAAAATAGGTGTCGATTGGCATTTCAGATATAGGTGTCGATAGGCATTTCAGATATAGGTGTAGATAGGCATTTCAGATATAGGTGTCGATAGGCATTTCAGATATAGGTGTCGATAGGCATTTCAGATATAGGTGTCGATAGGCATTTCAGATATAGGTGTCGATAGGCATTTCAGATATAGGTGCTGATAGGCATTTCAGATATAGTTGCCGATTGGCATTTTAAAAATAGGTGCCGATAGGCATTTCAGATATAGAAGCCGATAGGCATTTCAAATATAGGTGCCGATAGGCATTCCAGATATGGTTGCCGATAGGCATTTCAAATATAGGTGCTGATAGGCATTTCAGATGTAGTTTCCGATAGGCAATTCAAAAATAGGTGTCGATAGGCATTTCAGATATAGGTGTCGATAGGCATTTCAGATATAGGTGTCGATAGGCATTTCAGATATAGGTGTCGATAGGCATTTCAGATATAGGTGTCGATAGGCATTTCAGATATAGGTGTCGATAGGCATTTCAGATATAGGTGTCGATAGGCATTTCAGATATAGGTGTCGATAGGCATTTCAGATATAGGTGCCGATAGGCATTTCAGATATAGTTGCCGATTGGCATTTTAAAAATAGGTGCCGATAGGCATTTCAGATATAGAAGCCGATAGGCATTTCAAATATAGGTGCCGATAGGCATTCCAGATATGGTTGCCGATAGGCATTTCAAATATAGGTGCTGATAGGCATTTCAGATGTAGTTTCCGATAGGCATTTCAAAAATAGGTGTCGATAGGCATTTCAGATATAGGTGTCGATAGGCATTTCAGATATAGGTGTCGATAGGCATTTCAGATATAGGTGTCGATAGGCATTTCAGATATAGGTGTCGATAGGCATTTCAGATATAGGTGTCGATTGGCAATTCAGATATAGGTGTCGATAGGCATTTCAGATATAGGTGCCGATAGGCATTTCAGATATAGTTGCCGATTGGCATTTTAAAAATAGGTGCCGATAGGCATTTCAGATGTAGAAGCCGATAGGCATTTCAAATAATGGTGCCGATAGGCATTCCAGATATGATTGCCGATAGGCATTTCAAATGTAGGTGCTGATAGGCATTTCAGATGTAGTTTCCGATAGGCATTTCAAAAATAGGTGTCGATAGGCATTTCAGATATAGGTGTGGATAGGCATTTCAGATATAGGTGTCGATAGGCATTTCAGATATAGGTGTCGATAGGCATTTCAGATATAGGTGTCGATTGGCATTTCAGATATAGGTGTCGATAGGCATTTCAGATATAGGTGTCGATAGGCATTTCAGTTATAGGTGTCGATAGGCATTTCAGATATAGGTGTCGATAGGCATTTCAGATATAGGTGTCGATAGGCATTTCAGATATAGGTGTCGATAGGCATTTCAGATATAGGTGTCGATAGGCATTTCAGATATAGGTGTCGATAGGCATTTGAGATATAGGTGTCGATAGGCATTTCAGATATAGGTGTCGATAGGCATTTCAGATATAGGTGCCGATAGGCATTTCAGATATAGGTGCCGATAGGCATTTCAGATATAGTTGCCGATTGGCATTTTAAAAATAGGTGCCGATAGGCATTTCAGATATAGAAGCCGATAGGCATTTCAAAAATAGGTGTCGATAGGCATTTCAGGTATAGGTGTCGATAGGCATTTCAGATATAGGTGTCGATAGGCATTTCAGATATAGGTGTCGATAGGCATTTCAGATATAGGTGTCGATAGGGATTTCAGATATAGGTGTCGATAGGCATTTCAGATATAGGTGTCGATAGGCATTTCAGATATAGGTGTCGATAGGCATTTCAGATATAGGTGCCGATAGGCATTTCAGATATAGTTGCCGATTGGCATTTTAAAAATAGGTGCCGATAGGCATTTCAGATATAGAAGCCGATAGGCATTTCAAATATAGGTGCCGATAGGCATACCAGATATGGTTGCCGATAGGCATTTCAAATATAGGTGCTGATAGGCATTTCAGATGTAGTTTCCGATAGGCATTTCAAAAATAGGTGTCGATAGGCATTTCAGATATAGGTGTCGATAGGCATTTCAGATATAGGTGTCGATAGGCATTTCAGATATAGGTGTCGATAGGCATTTCAGATATAGGTGTCGATAGGCATTTCAGATATAGGTGTCGATAGGCATTTCAGATATAGGTGTCGATAGGCATTTCAGATATAGGTGTCGATAGGCATTTCAGATATAGGTGCCGATAGGCATTTCAGATATAGTTGCCGATTGGCATTTTAAAAATAGGTGCCGATAGGCATTTCAGATATAGAAGCCGATAGGCATTTCAAATATAGGTGCCGATAGGCATTCCAGATATGGTTGCCGATAGGCATTTCAAATATAGGTGCTGATAGGCATTTCAGATGTAGTTTCCGATAGGCATTTCAAAAATAGGTGTCGATAGGCATTTCAGATATAGGTGTCGATAGGCCTTTCAGATATAGGTGTCGATAGGCATTTCAGATATAGGTGTGGATAGGCATTTCAGATATAGGTGTCGATAGGCATTTCAGATATAGGTGTCGATAGGCATTTCAGATATAGGTGTCGATAGGCATTTCAGATATAGGTGTCGATAGGCATTTCAGATATAGGTGCCGATAGGCATTTCAGATATAGTTGCCGATTGGCATTTTAAAAATAGGTGCCGATAGGCATTTCAGATATAAAAGCCGATAGGCATTTCAAATATAGGTGCCGATAGGCATTCCAGATATGGTTGCCGATAGGCATTTCAAATATAGGTGCTGATAAGCATTTCAGATGTAGTTTCCGATAGGCATTTCAAAAATAGGTGTCGATAGGCATTTCAGATATAGGTGTCGATAGGCATTTCAGATATAGGTGTCGATAAGCATTTCAGATATAGGTGTCGATAGGCATTTCAGATATAGGTGTCGATAGGCATTTCAGATATAGGTGCCGATAGGCATTTCAGATATAGTTGCCGATTGGCATTTTAAAAATAGGTGCCGATAGGCATTTCAGATATAGAAGCCGATAGGCATTTCAAATATAGGTGCCGATAGGCATCCAGATATGGTTGCCGATAGGCATTTCAAATATAGGTGCTGATAGGCATTTCAGATGTAGTTTCCGATAGGCATTTCAAAAATAGGTGTCGATAGGCATTTCAGATATAGGTGTCGATAGGCATTTCAGATATAGGTGTCGATAGGCATTTCAAAAATAGGTGTCGATAGGCATTTCAGATATAGGTGTCGATAGGCATTTCAGATATAGGTGTCGATAGGCATTTCAGATATAGGTGTCGATAGGCATTTCAGATATAGGTGTCGATAGGCATTTCAGATATAGGTGTCGATAGGCATTTCAGATATAGGTGTCGATAGGCATTTCAGATATAGGTGTCGATAGGCATTTCAGATATAGGTGCCGATAGGCATTTCAGATATAGTTGCCGATTGGCATTTTAAAAATAGGTGCCGATAGGCATTTCAGATATAGAAGCCGATAGGCATTTCAAATATAGGTGCCGATAGGCATTCCAGATATGGTTGCCGATAGGCATTTCAAATATAGGTGCTGATAGGCATTTCAGATATAGGTGCCGATAGGCATTTCAGATATAGTTGCCGATTGGCATTTTAAAAATGGGTGCCGATAGGCATTTCAGATATAGAAGCCGATAGGCATTTCAAATATAGGTGCCGATAGGCATTCCAGATATGGTTGCCGATAGGCATTTCTAATATAAGTGCTGATAGGCATTTCAGATGTAGTTTCCGATAGGCATTTCAAAAATAGGTGCCGATAAGCATTTCAGATATAGGTGCCGATAGGCATTTCAGATATAGTTGCCGATTGGCATTTTAAAAATAGGTGCCGATAGGCATTTCAGATATAGAAGCCGATAGGCATTTCAAATATAGGTGCCGATAGGCATTCCAGATATGGTTGCCGATAGGCATTTCAAATATAGGTGCTGATAGGCATTTCAGATGTAGTTTCCGATAGGTATTTCAAAAATAGGTGTCGATTGGCATTTCAGATATAGGTGTCGATAGGCATTTCAGATATAGGTGTAGATAGGCATTTCAGATATAGGTGTCGATAGGCATTTCAGATATAGGTGTCGATAGGCATTTCAGATATAGGTGTCGATAGGCATTTCAGATATAGGTGTCGATAGGCATTTCAGATATAGGTGCTGATAGGCATTTCAGATATAGTTGCCGATTGGCATTTTAAAAATAGGTGCCGATAGGCATTTCAGATATAGAAGCCGATAGGCATTTCAAATATAGGTGCCGATAGGCATTCCAGATATGGTTGCCGATAGGCATTTCAAATATAGGTGCTGATAGGCATTTCAGATGTAGTTTCCGATAGGCAATTCAAAAATAGGTGTCGATAGGCATTTCAGATATAGGTGTCGATAGGCATTTCAGATATAGGTGTCGATAGGCATTTCAGATATAGGTGTCGATAGGCATTTCAGATATAGGTGTCGATAGGCATTTCAGATATAGGTGTCGATAGGCATTTCAGATATAGGTGTCGATAGGCATTTCAGATATAGGTGTCGATAGGCATTTCAGATATAGGTGCCGATAGGCATTTCAGATATAGTTGCCGATTGGCATTTTAAAAATAGGTGCCGATAGGCATTTCAGATATAGAAGCCGATAGGCATTTCAAATATAGGTGCCGATAGGCATTCCAGATATGGTTGCCGATAGGCATTTCAAATATAGGTGCTGATAGGCATTTCAGATGTAGTTTCCGATAGGCATTTCAAAAATAGGTGTCGATAGGCATTTCAGATATAGGTGTCGATAGGCATTTCAGATATAGGTGTCGATAGGCATTTCAGATATAGGTGTCGATAGGCATTTCAGATATAGGTGTCGATAGGCATTTCAGATATAGGTGTCGATTGGCAATTCAGATATAGGTGTCGATAGGCATTTCAGATATAGGTGCCGATAGGCATTTCAGATATAGTTGCCGATTGGCATTTTAAAAATAGGTGCCGATAGGCATTTCAGATATAGAAGCCGATAGGCATTTCAAATAATGGTGCCGATAGGCATTCCAGATATGATTGCCGATAGGCATTTCAAATGTAGGTGCTGATAGGCATTTCAGATGTAGTTTCCGATAGGCATTTCAAAAATAGGTGTCGATAGGCATTTCAGATATAGGTGTGGATAGGCATTTCAGATATAGGTGTCGATAGGCATTTCAGATATAGGTGTCGATAGGCATTTCAGATATAGGTGTCGATTGGCATTTCAGATATAGGTGTCGATAGGCATTTCAGATATAGGTGTCGATAGGCATTTCAGTTATAGGTGTCGATAGGCATTTCAGATATAGGTGTCGATAGGCATTTCAGATATAGGTGTCGATAGGCATTTCAGATATAGGTGTCGATAGGCATTTCAGATATAGGTGTCGATAGGCATTTCAGATATAGGTGTCGATAGGCATTTGAGATATAGGTGTCGATAGGCATTTCAGATATAGGTGTCGATAGGCATTTCAGATATAGGTGCCGATAGGCATTTCAGATATAGGTGCCGATAGGCATTTCAGATATAGTTGCCGATTGGCATTTTAAAAATAGGTGCCGATAGGCATTTCAGATATAGAAGCCGATAGGCATTTCAAAAATAGGTGTCGATAGGCATTTCAGGTATAGGTGTCGATAGGCATTTCAGATATAGGTGTCGATAGGCATTTCAGATATAGGTGTCGATAGGCATTTCAGATATAGGTGTCGATAGGGATTTCAGATATAGGTGTCGATAGGCATTTCAGATATAGGTGTCGATAGGCATTTCAGATATAGGTGTCGATAGGCATTTCAGATATAGGTGCCGATAGGCATTTCAGATATAGTTGCCGATTGGCATTTTAAAAATAGGTGCCGATAGGCATTTCAGATATAGAAGCCGATAGGCATTTCAAATATAGGTGCCGATAGGCATACCAGATATGGTTGCCGATAGGCATTTCAAATATAGGTGCTGATAGGCATTTCAGATGTAGTTTCCGATAGGCATTTCAAAAATAGGTGTCGATAGGCATTTCAGATATAGGTGTCGATAGGCATTTCAGATATAGGTGTCGATAGGCATTTCAGATATAGGTGTCGATAGGCATTTCAGATATAGGTGTCGATAGGCATTTCAGATATAGGTGTCGATAGGCATTTCAGATATAGGTGTCGATAGGCATTTCAGATATAGGTGTCGATAGGCATTTCAGATATAGGTGCCGATAGGCATTTCAGATATAGTTGCCGATTGGCATTTTAAAAATAGGTGCCGATAGGCATTTCAGATATAGAAGCCGATAGGCATTTCAAATATAGGTGCCGATAGGCATTCCAGATATGGTTGCCGATAGGCATTTCAAATATAGGTGCTGATAGGCATTTCAGATGTAGTTTCCGATAGGCATTTCAAAAATAGGTGTCGATAGGCATTTCAGATATAGGTGTCGATAGGCCTTTCAGATATAGGTGTCGATAGGCATTTCAGATATAGGTGTGGATAGGCATTTCAGATATAGGTGTCGATAGGCATTTCAGATATAGGTGTCGATAGGCATTTCAGATATAGGTGTCGATAGGCATTTCAGATATAGGTGTCGATAGGCATTTCAGATATAGGTGCCGATAGGCATTTCAGATATAGTTGCCGATTGGCATTTTAAAAATAGGTGCCGATAGGCATTTCAGATATAAAAGCCGATAGGCATTTCAAATATAGGTGCCGATAGGCATTCCAGATATGGTTGCCGATAGGCATTTCAAATATAGGTGCTGATAAGCATTTCAGATGTAGTTTCCGATAGGCATTTCAAAAATAGGTGTCGATAGGCATTTCAGATATAGGTGTCGATAGGCATTTCAGATATAGGTGTCGATAAGCATTTTAGATATAGGTGTCGATAGGCATTTCAGATATAGGTGTCGATAGGCATTTCAGATATAGGTGCCGATAGGCATTTCAGATATAGTTGCCGATTGGCATTTTAAAAATAGGTGCCGATAGGCATTTCAGATATAGAAGCCGATAGGCATTTCAAATATAGGTGCCGATAGGCATCCAGATATGGTTGCCGATAGGCATTTCAAATATAGGTGCTGATAGGCATTTCAGATGTAGTTTCCGATAGGCATTTCAAAAATAGGTGTCGATAGGCATTTCAGATATAGGTGTCGATAGGCATTTCAGATATAGGTGTCGATAGGCATTTCAAAAATAGGTGTCGATAGGCATTTCAGATATAGGTGTCGATAGGCATTTCAGATATAGGTGTCGATAGGCATTTCAGATATAGGTGTCGATAGGCATTTCAGATATAGGTGTCGATAGGCATTTCAGATATAGGTGTCGATAGGCATTTCAGATATAGGTGTCGATAGACATTTCAGATATAGGTGTCGATAGGCATTTCAGATATAGGTGCCGATAGGCATTTCAGATATAGTTGCCGATTGGCATTTTAAAAATAGGTGCCGATAGGCATTTCAGATATAGAAGCCGATAGGCATTTCAAATATAGGTGCCGATAGGCATTCCAGATATGGTTGCCGATAGGCATTTCAAATATAGGTGCTGATAGGCATTTCAGATGTAGTTTCCGATAGGCATTTCAAAAATAGGTGTCGATAGGCATTTCAGATATAAGTGTCAATAGGCATTTCAGATATAGGTGTCGATAGGCATTTCAGATGTAGGTGTCGATAGGCATTTCAGATATAGGTGTCGATAGGCATTTCAGATATAGGTGCCGATAGGCATTTCAGATATAGAAGCCGATAGGCATTTCAAATATAGGTGCCGATAGGCATTCCAGATATGGTTGCCGATAGGCATTTCAAATATAGGTGCTGATAGGCATTTCAGATGTAGTTTCCGATAGGCATTTCAAAAATAGGTGTCGATAGGCATTTCAGATATAGGTGTCGATAGGCATTTCAGATATAGGTGTCGATAGGCATTTCAGATATAGGTGTCGATAGGCATTTCAGATATAGGTGTCGATAGGCATTTCAGATATAGGTGCCGATAGGCATTTCAGATATAGTTGCCGATTGGCATTTTAAAAATAGGTGCCGATAGGCATTTCAGATATAGAAGCCGATAGGCATTTCAAATATAGGTGCCGATAGGCATTCCAGATATGGTTGCCGATAGGCATTTCAAATATAGATGCTGATAGGCATTTCAGATGTATTTTCCGATAGGCATTTCAAAAATAGGTGTCGATAGGCATTTCAGATATAGGTGTCGATAGGCATTTCAGATATAGGTGTCGATAGGCATTTCAGATATAGGTGTCGATAGGCATTTCAGATATAGGTGTCGATAGGCATTTCAGATATAGGTGTCGATAGGCATTTCAGATATAGGTGTCGATAGGCATTTCAGATATAGGTGCCGATAGGCATTTCAGATATAGTTGCCGATTGGCATTTTAAAAATAGGTGCCGATAGGCATTTCAGATATAGAAGCCGATAGGCATTTCAAATATAGGTGCCGATAGGCATTCCAGATATGGTTGCCGATAGGCATTTCAAATATAGGTGCTGATAGGCATTTCAGATGTAGTTTCCGATAGGCATTTCAAAAATAGGTGTCGATAGGCATTTCAGATATAGGTGTCGATAGGCATTTCAGATATAGGTGTCGATAGGCATTTCAGATATAGGTGTCGATAGGCATTTCAGATATAGGTGTCGATAGGCATTTCAGATATAGGTGTCGATAGGCATTTCAGATATAGGTGTCGATAGGCATTTCAGATATAGGTGTCGATAGGCATTTCAGATATAGGTGCCGATAGGCATTTCAGATATAGGTGTCGATAAGCATTTCAGATATAGGTGTCGATAGGCATTTCAGATATAGGTGTCGATAGGCATTTCAGATATAGGTGCTGATAGGCATTTCAGATGTAGTTTCCGATAGGCATTTCAAAAATAGGTGTCGATAGGCATTTCAGATATAGGTGTCGATAGGCATTTCAGATATAGGTGTCGATAGGCATTTCAGATATAGGTGTCGATAGGCATTTCAGATATAGGTGTCGATAGGCATTTCAGATATAGGTGCCGATAGGCATTTCAGATATAGTTGCCGATTGGCATTTTAAAAATAGGTGCCGATAGGCATTTCAGATATAGAAGCCGATAGGCATTTCAAATATAGGTGCCGATAGGCATTCCAGATATGGTTGCCGATAGGCATTTCAAATATAGATGCTGATAGGCATTTCAGATGTATTTTCCGATAGGCATTTCAAAAATAGGTGTCGATAGGCATTTCAGATATAGGTGTCGATAGGCATTTCAGATATAGGTGTCGATAGGCATTTCAGATATAGGTGTCGATAGGCATTTCAGATATAGGTGTCGATAGGCATTTCAGATATAGGTGTCGATAGGCATTTCAGATATAGGTGTCGATAGGCATTTCAGATATAGGTGTCGATAGGCATTTCAGATATAGGTGCCGATAGGCATTTCAGATATAGTTGCCGATTGGCATTTTAAAAATAGGTGCCGATAGGCATTTCAGATATAGAAGCCGATAGGCATTTCAAATATAGGTGCCGATAGGCATTCCAGATATGGTTGCCGATAGGCATTTCAAATATAGGTGCTGATAGGCATTTCAGATGTAGTTTCCGATAGGCATTTCAAAAATAGGTGTCGATAGGCATTTCAGATATAGGTGTCGATAGGCATTTCAGATATAGGTGTCGATAGGCATTTCAGATATAGGTGTCGATAGGCATTTCAGATATAGGTGTCGATAGGCATTTCAGATATAGGTGTCGATAGGCATTTCAGATATAGGTGTCGATAGGCATTTCAGATATAGGTGTCGATAGGCATTTCAGATATAGGTGCCGATAGGCATTTCAGATATAGTTGCCGATTGGCATTTTCAAAATAGGTGCCGATAGGCATTTCAGATATAGAAGCCGATAGGCATTTCAAATATAGGTGCCGATAGGCATTCCAGATATGGTTGCCGATAGGCATTTCAAATATAGGCGCTGTTAGGCATTTCAGATGTAGTTTCCGATAGGCATTTCAAAAATAGGCGTCGATAGGCATTTCAGATATAGGTGTCGATAGGCATTTCAGATAAAGGTGTCGATAGGCATTTCAGATATAGGTGTCGATAAGCATTTCAGATATAGGTGTCGATAGGCATTTCAGATATAGGTGTCGATAGGCATTTCAGATATAGGTGTCGATAGGCATTTCAGATATAGGTGTCGATAGGCATTTCAGATATAGGTGTCGATAGGCATTTCAGATATAGGTGTCGATAGGCATTTCATATATAGGTGTTGATAGGCATTTCAGATATAGGTGTCGATAGGCATTTCAGATATAGGTGCCGATAGGCATTTCAGATATAGTTGCCGATTGGCATTTTAAAAATAGGTGCCGATAGGCATTTCAGATATAGAAGCCGATAGGCATTTCAAATATAGGTGCCGATAGGCATTCCAGATATGGTTGCCGATAGGCATTTCAAATATAGGTGCTGATAGGCATTTCAGATGTAGTTTCCGATAGGCATTTCAAAAATAGGTGTCGATAGGCATTTCAGATATAGGTGTCGATAGGCATTTCAGATATAGGTGTCGATAGGCATTTCAGATATAGGTGTCGATAAGCATTTCAGATATAGGTGTCGATAGGCATTTCAGATTTGGTGTCGATAGGCATTTCAGATATAGGTGTCGATAGGCATTTCAGATATAGGTGTCGATAGGCATTTCAGATATAGGTGTCGATAGGCATTTCAGATATAGGTGTCGATAGGCATTTCAGATATAGGTGCCGATAGGCATTTCAGATATAGTTGCCGATTGGTATTTTAAAAATAGGTGCCGATAGGCATTTCAGATATAGAAGCCGATAGGCATTTCAAATATAGGTGCCGATAGGCATTCCAGATATGGTTGCCGATAGGCATTTCAAATATAGGTGCTGATAGGCATTTCAGATGTAGTTTCCGATAGGCATTTCAAAATAGGTGTCGATAGGCATTTCAGATATGGGTGTCGATAGGCATTTCAGATATAGGTGTCGATAGGCATTTCAGATATAGGTGTCGATAGGCATTTCAGATATAGGTGTCGATAGGCATTTCAGATATAGGTGTCGATAGGCATTTCAGATATAGGTGTCGATAGGCATTTCAGATATAGGTGCCGATAGGCATTTCAGATATAGTTGCCGATTGGCATTTTAAAAATAGGTGCCGATAGGCATTTCAGATATAGAAGCCGATAGGCATTTCAAATATAGGTGCCGATAGGCATTCCAGATATGGTTGCCGATAGGCATTTCAAATATAGGTGCTGATAGGCATTTCAGATGTAGTTTCCGATAGGCATTTCAAAAATAGGTGTCGATAGGCATTTCAGATATAGGTGTCAATAGGCATTTCAGATATAGGTGTCGATAGGTATTTCAGATATAGGTGTCGATAGGCATTTCCGATATAGGTGTCGATAGGCATTTCAGATATAGGTGTCGATAGGCATTTCAGATATAGGTGTCGATAGGCATTTCAGATATAGGTGCCGATAGGCATTTCAGATATAGTTGCCGATTGGCATTTTAAAAATAGGTGCCGATAGGCATTTCAGATATAGAAGCCGATAGGCATTTCAAATATAGGTGCCGATAGGCATTCCAGATATGGTTGCCAATAGGCATTTCAAATATAGGTGCTGATAGGCATTTCAGATGTAGTTTCCGATAGGCATTTCAAAAATAGGTGTCGATAGGCATTTCAGATATAGGTGTCGATAGGCATTTCAGATATAGGTGTCGATAGGCATTTCAGATATAGGTGTCGATAGGCATTTCAGATATAGGTGTCGATAGGCATTTCAGATATAGGTGTCGATAGGCATTTCAGATATAGGTGTCGATAGGCATTTCAGATATATATGTCGATAGGCATTTCAGAGATAGGTGCCGATAGGCATTTCAGATATAGTTGCCGATTGGCATTTTAAAAATAGGTGCCGATAGGCATTTCAGATATAGAAGCCGATAGGCATTTCAAATATAGGTGCCGAAGGCATTCCAGATATGGTTGCCGATAGGCATTTCAAATATAGGTGCTGATAGGCATTTCAGATGTAGTTTCCGATAGGCATTTCAAAAATAGGTGTCGATAGGCATTTTAGATATAGGTGTCGATAGGCATTTCAGATATAGGTGTCGATAGGCATTTCAGATATAGGTGTCGATAGGTTTTTCAGATATAGGTGTCGATAGGCATTTCAGATATAGGTGTCGATAGGCATTTCAGATATAGGTGTCAATAGGCATTTCAGATATAGGTGCCAATAGGCATTTCAGATATAGTTGCCGATTGGCATTTTAAAAATAGGTGCCGATAGGCATTTCAGATATAGATGCCGATAGGCATTTCAAATATAGGTGCCGATAGGCATTCCAGATATGGTTGCCGATAGGCATTTCAAATATAGGTGCTGATAGGCATTTCAGATGTAGTTTCCGATAGGCATTTCAAAAATAGGTGTCGATAGGCATTTCAGATATAGGTGTCGATAGGCATTTCAGATATAGGTGTCGATAGGCATTTCAGATATAGGTGTCGATAGGCATTTCAGATATAGGTGTCGATAGGCATTTCAGATATAGGTGTCGATAGGCATTTCAGATATAGGTGTCGATAGGCATTTCAGATATAGGTGCCGATAAGCATTTCAGATATAGTTGCCGATTGGCATTTTAAAAATAGGTGCCGATAGGCATTTCAGATATAGAAGCCGATAGGCATTTCAAATATAGGTGCCGATAGGCATTCCAGATATGGTTGCCGATAGGCATTTCAAATATAGGTGCTGATAGGCATTTCAGATGTATTTTCCGATAGGCATTTCAAAAATAGGTGTCGATAGGCATTTCAGATATAGGTGCCGATAGGCATTTCAGATATAGTTGCCGATTGACATTTTAAAAATAGGTGCCGATAGGCATTTCAGATATAGAAGCCGATAGGCATTTCAAATATAGGTGCCGATAGGCATTCCAGATATGGTTGCCGATAGGCATTTCAAATATAGGTGCTAATAGGCATTTCAGATGTAGTTTCCGATAGGCATTTCAGATGTAGTTTCCGATAGGCATTTCAAAAATAGGTGTCGATAGGCATTTCAGATATAGGTGTCGATAGGCATTTCAGATATAGGTGTCGATAGGCATTTCAGATATAGGTGCCGATAGGCATTTCAGATATAGTTGCCGATTGGCATTTTAAAAATAGGTGCCGATAGGCATTTCAGATATAGAAGCCGATAGGTATTTCAAATATAGGTGCCGATAGGCATTCCAGATATGATTGGCGATAGGCATTTCAAATATAGGTGCTGATAGGCATTTCAGATGTAGTTTTCGATAGGCATTTCAAAAATAGGTGTCGATAGGCATTTCAGATATAGGTGTCGATAGGCATTTCAGATATAGGTGTCGATAGGCATTTCAGATTTAGGTATCGATAGGCCTTTCAGATATAGGTGTCGATAGGCATTTCAGATATAGGTGTCGATAGGCATTTCAGATATAGGTGTCGATAGGCATTTCAGATATAGGTGTCGATAAGCATTTCAGATATAGGTGTCGATAGGCATTTCAGATATAGGTGCCGATAGGCATTTCAGATATAGTTGCCGATTGGCATTTTAAAAAAAGGTGCCGATAGGCATTTCAGATATAGAAGCCGATAGGCATTTCAAATATAGGTGCCGATAGGCATTCCAGATATGGTTGCCGATAGGCATTTCCAATATAGGTGCTGATAGGCATTTCAGATGTAGTTTCCGTTAGACATTTCAAAAATAGGTGTCGATAGGCATTTCAGATATAGGTGTCGATAGGCATTTCAGATATAGGTGTCGATAGGCATTTCAGATATAGGTGTCGATAGGCATTTCAGATATAGGTGTCGATAGGCATTTCAGATAGAGGTGTCGATAGGCATTTCAGATATAGGTGTCGATAGGCATTTCAGATATAGGTGCCGATAGGCATTTCAGATATAGTTGCCGATTGGCATTTTAAAAATAGGTGCCGATAGGCATTTCAGATATAGAAGCCGATAGGCATTTCAAATATAGGTGCCGATAGGCATTCCAGATATGGTTGCCGATAGGCATTTCAAATATAGGTGCTGATAGGCATTTCAGATGTAGTTTCCGATAGGCATTTCAGATATAGGTGTCGATAGGCATTTCAGATATAGGTGTCGATAGGCATTTCAGATATAGGTGTCGATAGGCATTTCAGATATAGGTGTCGATAGGCATTTCAGATATAGGTGTCGATAGGCATTTCAGATATAGGTGTCGATAGGCATTTCAGATATAGGTGCCGATAGGCATTTCAGATATAGTTGCCGATTGGCATTTTAAAAATAGGTGCCGATAGGCATTTCAGATATATAAGCCGATAGGCATTTCAAATATAGGTGCCGATAGGCATTCCAGATATGGTTGCCGATAGGCATTTCAAATATAGGTGCTGATAGGCATTTCAGATGTAGTTTCCGATAGGCATTTCAAAAATAGGTGTCGATAGGCATTTCAGATATAGGTGTCGATAGGCATTTCAGATATAGGTGTCGATAGGCATTTCAGATGTAGGTGTCGATAGGCATTTCAGATATAGGTGTCGATACGAATTTCAGAAATAGGTGCCGATAGGCATTTCAGATATAGTTGCCGATTGGCATTTTAAAAATAGGTGCCGATAGGCATTTCAGATATAGAAGCCGATAGGCATTTCAAATATAGGTGCCGATAGGCATTCCAGATATGGTTGCCGATAGGCATTTCAAATATAGGTGTCGATAGGCATTTCAGATATAGGTGTCGATAGGCATTTCAGATATAGGTGTCGATAGGCATTTCAGATATAGGTGTCGATAGGCATTTCAGATATAGGTGTCGATAGGCATTTCAGATATAGGTGTCGATAGGCATTTCAGATATAGGTGCCGATAGGCATTTCAGATATAGTTGCCGATTGGCATTTTAAAAATAGGTGCCGATAGGCATTTCAGATATAGAAGCCGTTAGGCATTTCAAATATAGGTGCCGATAGGCATTCCAGATATGGTTGCCGATAGGCATTTCAAATATAGGTGCTGATAGGCATTTCAGATGTAGTTTCCGATAGGCATTTCAAAATAGGTGTCGATAGGCATTTCAGATATAGGTGTCGATAGGCATTTCAGATATAGGTGTCGATAGGCATTTCAGATATAGGTGTCGATAAGCATTTCAGATATAGGTGTCGATAGGCATTTCAGATATAGGTGTCGATAGGCATTTCAGATATAGGTGTCGATAGGCATTTCAGATATAGGTGTCGATAGGCATTTCAGATATAGGTGCCGATAGGCATTTCAGATATAGTTGCCGATTGGCATTTTAAAAATAGGTGCCGATAGGCATTTCAGATATAGAAGCCGATAGGCATTTCAAATATAGGTGCCGATAGGCATTCCAGATATGGTTGCCGATAGGCATTTCAAATATAGGTGCTGATAGGCATTTCAGATGTAGTTTCCGATAGGCATTACAAAAATAGGTGTCGATAGGCATTTCAGATATAGGTGTCGATAGGCATTTCAGATATAGGTGTCGATAGGCATTTCAGATATAGGTGTCGATAGGCATTTCAGATATAGGTGTCGATAGGCATTTCAGATATAGGTGTCGATAGGCATTTCAGATATAGGTGTCGATAGGCATTTCAGATATAGGTGTCGATAGGCATTTCGGATAAAGGTGTCGATAGGCATTTCAGATATAGGTGTCGATAGGCATTTCAGATATAGGTGTCGATAGGCATTTCAGATATAGGTGTCGATAGGCATTTCAGATATAGGTGTCGATAGGCATTTCAGATATAGGTGTCGATATGCATTTCAGATATAGGTGTCGATAGGCATTTCAGATATAGGTGTCGATAGGCATTTCAGATATAGGTGCCGATAGGCATTTCAGATATAGTTGCCGATTGGCATTTTAAAAATAGGTGCCGATAGGCATTTCAGATATAGAAGCCGATAGGCATTTCAAATATAGGTGCCGATAGGCATTCCAGATATGGTTGCCGATAGGCATTTCAAATATAGGTGCTGATAGGCATTTCAGATGTAGTTTCCGATAGGCATTTCAAAAATAGGTGTCGATAGGAATTTCAGATATAGGTGTCGATAGGCATTTCAGATATAGGTGTCGATAGGCATTTTAGATATAGGTGTCGATAGGCATTTCAGATATAGGTGTCGATAGGCATTTCAGATATAGGTGTCGATAGGCATTTCAGATATAGGTGTCGATAGGCATTTCAGATATAGGTGTCGATAGGCATTTCAGATATAGGTGCCGATAGGCATTTCAGATATAGTTGCCGATTGGCATTTTAAAAATAGGTGCCGATAGGCATTTCAGATATAGAAGCCGATAGGCATTTCAAATATAGGTGCCGATAGGCATTCCAGATATGGTTGCCGATAGGCATTTCAAATATAGGTGCTGATAGGCATTTCAGATGTAGTTTCCGATAGGCATTTCAAAAATAGGTGTCGATAGGCATTTCAGATATAGGTGTCGATAGGCATTTCAGATATAGGTGTCGATAGGCATTTCAGATATAGGTGTCGATAGGCATTTCAGATATAGGTGTCGATAGGCATTTCAGATATAGGTGTCGATAGGCATTTCAGATATAGGTGTCGATAGGCATTTCAGATATAGGTGCCGATAGGCATTTCAGATATAGTTGCCGATTGGCATTTTAAAAATAGGTGCCGATAGGCATTTCAGATATAGAAGCCGATAGGCATTTCAAATATAGGTGCCGATAGGCATTCCAGATATGGTTGCCGATAGGCATTTCAAATATAGGTGCTGATAGGCATTTCAGATGTAGTTTCCGATAGGCATTTCAAAAATAGGTGTCGATAGGCATTTCAGATATAGGTGTCGATAGGCATTTCAGATATAGGTGTCGATAGGCATTTCAGATATAGGTGTCGATAGGCATTTCAGATATAGGTGTCCATAGGCATTTCAGATACAGGTGTCGATAGGCATTTCAGATATAGGTGTCGATAGGCATTTCAGATATAGGTGTCGATAGGCATTTCAGATATAGGTGCCGATAGGCATTTCAAATATAGTTGCCGATTGGCATTTTAAAAATAGGTGCCGATAGGCATTTCAGATATAGAAGCTGATAGGCATTTCAAATATAGGTGCCGATAGGCATTCCAGATATGGTTGCCGATAGGCATTTCAAATATAGGTGCTGATAGGCATTTCAGATGTAGTTTCCGATAGGCATTTCAAAAATAGGTGTCGATAGGCATTTCAGATATAGGTGTCGATAGGCATTTCAGATATAGGTGTCGATAGGCATTTCAGATATAGGTGTCGATAGGCATTTCAGATATAGGTGTCGATAGGCATTTTAGATAAAGGTGTCGATAGGAATTTCAGATATAGGTGTCGATAGGCATTTCAGATATAGGTGTCGATAGGCATTTCAGATATAGGTGCCGATAGGCATTTCAGATATAGTTGCCGATTGGCATTTTAAAAATAGGTGCCGATAGGCATTTCAGATATAGAAGCCGATAGGCATTTCAAATATAGGTGCCGATAGGCATTCCAGATATGGTTGCCGATAGGCATTTCAAATATAGGTGCTGATAGGCATTTCAGATGTAGTTTCCGATAGGCATTTCAAAAATAGGTGTCGATAGGCATTTCAGATATAGGTGTCGATAGGCATTTCAGATAAAGGTGTCGATAGGCATTTCAGATATAGGTGTCGATAGGCATTTCAGATATAGGTGTCGATAGGCATTTCAGATATAGGTGTCGATAGGCATTTCAGATATAGGTGTCGATAGGCATTTCAGATATAGGTGTCGATATGCATTTCAGATATAGGTGTCGATAGGCATTTCAGATATAGGTGTCGATAGGCATTTCAGATATAGGTGCCGATAGGCATTTCAGATATAGTTGCCGATTGGCATTTTAAAAATAGGTGCCGATAGGCATTTCAGATATAGAAGCCGATAGGCATTTCAAATATAGGTGCCGATAGGCATTCCAGATATGGTTGCCGATAGGCATTTCAAATATAGGTGCTGATAAGCATTTCAGATGTAGTTTCCGATAGGCATTTCAAAAATAGGTGTCGATAGGCATTTCAGATATAGGTGTCGATAGGCATTTCAGATATAGGTGTCGATAGGCATTTTAGATATAGGTGTCGATAGGCATTTCAGATATAGGTGTCGATAGGCATTTCAGATATAGGTGTCGATAGGCATTTCAGATATAGGTGTCGATAGGCATTTCAGATATAGGTGTCGATAGGCATTTCAGATATAGGTGCCGATAGGCATTTCAGATATAGTTGCCGATTGGCATTTTAAAAATAGGTGCCGATAGGCATTTCAGATATAGAAGCCGATAGGCATTTCAAATATAGGTGCCGATAGGCATTCCAGATATGGTTGCCGATAGGCATTTCAAATATAGGTGCTGATAGGCATTTCAGATGTAGTTTCCGATAGGCATTTCAAAAATAGGTGTCGATAGGCATTTCAGATATAGGTGTCGATAGGCATTTCAGATATAGGTGTCGATAGGCATTTCAGATATAGGTGTCGATAGGCATTTCAGATATAGGTGTCGATAGGCATTTCAGATATAGATGTCGATAGGCATTTCAGATATAGGTGCCGATAGGCATTTCAGATATAGTTGCCGATTGGCATTTTAAAAATAGGTGCCGATAGGCATTTCAGATATAGAAGCCGATAGGCATTTCTAATATAGGTGCCGATAGGCATTCCAGATATGGTTGCCGATAGGCATTTCAAATATAGGTGCTGATAGGCATTTCAGATGTTGTTTCCGATAGGCATTTCAAAAATAGGTGTCGATAGGCATTTCAGACATAGGTGTCGATAGGCATTTCAGACATAGGTGTCGATAGGCATTTCAGATATAGGTGTCGATAGGCATTTCAGATATAGGTGTCGATAGGCATTTCAGATATAGGTGTCGATAAGGCATTTCAGATATAGGTGTCGATAGGCATTTCAGATATAGGTGTCGATAGGCATTTCAGATATAGGTGCCGATAGGCATTTCAGATATAGTTGCCGATTGGCATTTTAAAAATAGGTGCCGATAGGCATTTCAGATATAGAAGCCGATAGGCATTTCAAATATAGGTGCCGATAGGCATTCCAGATATGGTTGCCGATAGGCATTTCAAATATAGGTGCTGATAGGCATTTCAGATATAGTTTCCGATAGGCATTTCAAAAATAGGTGTCGATAGGCATTTCAGATATAGGTGTCGATAGGCATTTCAGATATAATTGTCGATAGGCATTTCAGATATAGGTGTCGATAGGCATTTCAGATATAGGTGTCGATAGGCATTTCAGATATAGGTGTCGGTAGGCATTTCAGATATAGGTGTCGATAGGCATTTCAGATATAGGTGTTGATAGGCATTTCAGATATAGGTGCCGATAGGCATTTCAGATATAGTTGCCGATTGGCATTTTAAAAATAGGTGCCGATAGGCATTTCAGATATAGAAGCCGATAGGCATTTCAAATATAGGTGCCGATAGGCATTCCAGATATGGTTGCCGATAGGCATTTCAAATATAGGTGCTGATAGGCATTTCAGATGTAGTTTCCGATAGGCATTTCAAAAATAGGTGTCGATAGGCATTTCAGATATAGGTGTCGATAGGCATTTCAGATATAGGTGTCGATAGGCATTTCAGATATAGGTGTCGATAGGCATTTCAGATATAGGTGTCGATAGGCATTTCAGATATAGGTGTCGATAGGCATTTCAGATATAGGTGTCGATTGGCATTTCAGATATAGGTGTCGATTGGCATTTCAGATATAGGTGCCGATAGGCATTTCAGATATAGTTGCCGATTGGCATTTTAAAAATAGGTGCCGATAGGCATTTCAGATATAGAAGCCGATAGGCATTTCAGATATAGTTGCCGATAGGCATTTCAGATATAGGTGCCGATAGGCATATCAGATATGGTTGCCGATAGGCATTTAAAATATAGGTGCCGATAGGCATTTCAAATATAGATGTGGATAGGCATTTCAGATATAAATGCCGAAAGGCATTTCAGATATAGGTGCCGATAGGCATTTCTGATGTGGTTGCCGATAGGCATTTCAAATATAGGTGCTGATAGGCATTTCAGATGTCGTTTTCGATAGGCATTTCAAAAATAGGTGCCGATAGGCATTTCAGATATAGTTGCCGATTGGCATTTTTAAAATAGGTGCCGATAGGCATTTCAGATATAGAAGCCGATAGGCATTTCAAATTTAGGTTCTGATAGGCATTTCAGATGTAGTTTCCGATAAGAATTTCAAAAATAGATACCGATAGGCATTTCAGATATAGGTGTCGATAGGCATTTTAGATATAGGTGTCGATAGGCATTTCAGATATAGGTGTCGATAGGCATTTCAGATATAGGTGTCGATAGGCATTTCAGATATAGGTGTCGATAGGCATTTCAGATATAGGTGTCGATAGGCATTTCAGATATAGGTGCCGATAGGCATTTCAGATATAGTTGCCGATTGGCATTTTAAAAATAGGTGCCGATAGGCATTTCAGATATAGAAGCCGATAGGCATTTCAAATATAGGTGCCGATAGGCATTCCAGATATGGTTGCCGATAGGCATTTCAAATATAGGTGCTGATAGGCATTTCAGATGTAGTTTCCGATAGGCATTTCAAAAATAGGTGTCGATAGGCATTTCAGATATAGGTGTCGATAGGCATTTCAGATATAGGTGTCGATAGGCATTTCAGATATAGGTGTCGATAGGCATTTCAGATATAGGTGTCGATAGGCATTTCAGATATAGGTGTCGATAGGCATTTCAGATATAGGTGCCGATAGGCATTTCAGATATAGTTGCCGATTGGCATTTTAAAAATAGGTGCCGATAGGCATTTCAGATATAGAAGCCGATAGGCATTTCTAATATAGGTGCCGATAGGCATTCCAGATATGGTTGCCGATAGGCATTTCAAATATAGGTGCTGATAGGCATTTCAGATGTTGTTTCCGATAGGCATTTCAAAAATAGGTGTCGATAGGCATTTCAGACATAGGTGTCGATAGGCATTTCAGACATAGGTGTCGATAGGCATTTCAGATATAGGTGTCGATAGGCATTTCAGATATAGGTGTCGATAGGCATTTCAGATATAGGTGTCGATAAGGCATTTCAGATATAGGTGTCGATAGGCATTTCAGATATAGGTGTCGATAGGCATTTCAGATATAGGTGCCGATAGGCATTTCAGATATAGTTGCCGATTGGCATTTTAAAAATAGGTGCCGATAGGCATTTCAGATATAGAAGCCGATAGGCATTTCAAATATAGGTGCCGATAGGCATTCCAGATATGGTTGCCGATAGGCATTTCAAATATAGGTGCTGATAGGCATTTCAGATATAGTTTCCGATAGGCATTTCAAAAATAGGTGTCGATAGGCATTTCAGATATAGGTGTCGATAGGCATTTCAGATATAGGTGTCGATAGGCATTTCAGATATAGGTGTCGATAGGCATTTCAGATATAGGTGTCGATAGGCATTTCAGATATAGGTGTCGGTAGGCATTTCAGATATAGGTGTCGATAGGCATTTCAGATATAGGTGTTGATAGGCATTTCAGATATAGGTGCCGATAGGCATTTCAGATATAGTTGCCGATTGGCATTTTAAAAATAGGTGCCGATAGGCATTTCAGATATAGAAGCCGATAGGCATTTCAAATATAGGTGCCGATAGGCATTCCAGATATGGTTGCCGATAGGCATTTCAAATATAGGTGCTGATAGGCATTTCAGATGTAGTTTCCGATAGGCATTTCAAAAATAGGTGTCGATAGGCATTTCAGATATAGGTGTCGATAGGCATTTCAGATATAGGTGTCGATAGGCATTTCAGATATAGGTGTCGATAGGCATTTCAGATATAGGTGTCGATAGGCATTTCAGATATAGGTGTCGATAGGCATTTCAGATATAGGTGTCGATTGGCATTTCAGATATAGGTGTCGATTGGCATTTCAGATATAGGTGCCGATAGGCATTTCAGATATAGTTGCCGATTGGCATTTTAAAAATAGGTGCCGATAGGCATTTCAGATATAGAAGCCGATAGGCATTTCAGATATAGTTGCCGATAGGCATTTCAGATATAGGTGCCGATAGGCATATCAGATATGGTTGCCGATAGGCATTTAAAATATAGGTGCCGATAGGCATTTCAAATATAGATGTGGATAGGCATTTCAGATATAAATGCCGAAAGGCATTTCAGATATAGGTGCCGATAGGCATTTCTGATGTGGTTGCCGATAGGCATTTCAAATATAGGTGCTGATAGGCATTTCAGATGTCGTTTTCGATAGGCATTTCAAAAATAGGTGCCGATAGGCATTTCAGATATAGTTGCCGATTGGCATTTTTAAAATAGGTGCCGATAGGCATTTCAGATATAGAAGCCGATAGGCATTTCAAATTTAGGTTCTGATAGGCATTTCAGATGTAGTTTCCGATAAGAATTTCAAAAATAGATACCGATAGGCATTTCAGATATAGGTGCCGATAGGCATTTCAGATATAGTTGCCGATTGGCATTTTAAAAATGGGTGCCGATAGGCATTTCAGATATAGAAGCCGATAGGCATTTCAAATATAGGTGCCGATAGGCATTCCAGATATGGTTGCCGATAGGCATTTCAAATATAAGTGCTGATAGGCATTTCAGATGTAGTTTCCGATAGGCATTTCAAAAATAGGTGCCGATAAGCATTTCAGATATAGGTGCCGATAGGCATTTCAGATATAGTTGCCGATTGGCATTTTAAAAATAGGTGCCGATAGGCATTTCAGATATAGAAGCCGATAGGCATTTCAAATATAGATGCCGATAGGCATTCCAGATATGGTTGCCGATAGGCATTTCAAATATAGGTGCTGATAGGCATTTCAGATGTAGTTTCCGATAGGTATTTCAAAAATAGGTGTCGATTGGCATTTCAGATATAGGTGTCGATAGGCATTTCAGATATAGGTGTAGATAGGCATTTCAGATATAGGTGTCGATAGGCATTTCAGATATAGGTGTCGATAGGCATTTCAGATATAGGTGTCGATAGGCATTTCAGATATAGGTGTCGATAGGCATTTCAGATATAGGTGTCGATAGGCATTTCAGATATAGGTGCCGATAGGCATTTCAGATATAGTTGCCGATTGGCATTTTAAAAATAGGTGCCGATAGGCATTTCAGATATAGAAGCCGTTAGGCATTTCAAATATAGGTGCCGATAGGCATTCCAGATATGGTTGCCGATAGGCATTTCAAATATAGGTGCTGATAGGCATTTCAGATGTAGTTTCCGATAGGCATTTCAAAATAGGTGTCGATAGGCATTTCAGATATAGGTGTCGATAGGCATTTCAGATATAGGTGTCGATAGGCATTTCAGATATAGGTGTCGATAAGCATTTCAGATATAGGTGTCGATAGGCATTTCAGATATAGGTGTCGATAGGCATTTCAGATATAGGTGTCGATAGGCATTTCAGATATAGGTGTCGATAGGCATTTCAGATATAGGTGCCGATAGGCATTTCAGATATAGTTGCCGATTGGCATTTTAAAAATAGGTGCCGATAGGCATTTCAGATATAGAAGCCGATAGGCATTTCAAATATAGGTGCCGATAGGCATTCCAGATATGGTTGCCGATAGGCATTTCAAATATAGGTGCTGATAGGCATTTCAGATGTAGTTTCCGATAGGCATTACAAAAATAGGTGTCGATAGGCATTTCAGATATAGGTGTCGATAGGCATTTCAGATATAGGTGTCGATAGGCATTTCAGATATAGGTGTCGATAGGCATTTCAGATATAGGTGTCGATAGGCATTTCAGATATAGGTGTCGATAGGCATTTCAGATATAGGTGTCGATAGGCATTTCAGATATAGGTGTCGATAGGCATTTCGGATAAAGGTGTCGATAGGCATTTCAGATATAGGTGTCGATAGGCATTTCAGATATAGGTGTCGATAGGCATTTCAGATATAGGTGTCGATAGGCATTTCAGATATAGGTGTCGATAGGCATTTCAGATATAGGTGTCGATATGCATTTCAGATATAGGTGTCGATAGGCATTTCAGATATAGGTGTCGATAGGCATTTCAGATATAGGTGCCGATAGGCATTTCAGATATAGTTGCCGATTGGCATTTTAAAAATAGGTGCCGATAGGCATTTCAGATATAGAAGCCGATAGGCATTTCAAATATAGGTGCCGATAGGCATTCCAGATATGGTTGCCGATAGGCATTTCAAATATAGGTGCTGATAGGCATTTCAGATGTAGTTTCCGATAGGCATTTCAAAAATAGGTGTCGATAGGAATTTCAGATATAGGTGTCGATAGGCATTTCAGATATAGGTGTCGATAGGCATTTTAGATATAGGTGTCGATAGGCATTTCAGATATAGGTGTCGATAGGCATTTCAGATATAGGTGTCGATAGGCATTTCAGATATAGTGTCGATAGGCATTTCAGATATAGGTGTCGATAGGGCATTTCAGATATAGGTGCCGATAGGCATTTCAGATATAGTTGCCGATTGGCATTTTAAAAATAGGTGCCGATAGGCATTTCAGATATAGAAGCCGATAGGCATTTCAAATATAGGTGCCGATAGGCATTCCAGATATGGTTGCCGATAGGCATTTCAAATATAGGTGCTGATAGGCATTTCAGATGTAGTTTCCGATAGGCATTTCAAAAATAGGTGTCGATAGGCATTTCAGATATAGGTGTCGATAGGCATTTCAGATATAGGTGTCGATAGGCATTTCAGATATAGGTGTCGATAGGCATTTCAGATATAGGTGTCGATAGGCATTTCAGATATAGGTGTCGATAGGCATTTCAGATATAGGTGTCGATAGGCATTTCAGATATAGGTGCCGATAGGCATTTCAGATATAGTTGCCGATTGGCATTTTAAAAATAGGTGCCGATAGGCATTTCAGATATAGAAGCCGATAGGCATTTCAAATATAGGTTCCGATAGGCATTCCAGATATGGTTGCCGATAGGCATTTCAAATATAGGTGCTGATAGGCATTTCAGATGTAGTTTCCGATAGGCATTTCAAAAATAGGTGTCGATAGGCATTTCAGATATAGGTGTCGATAGGCATTTCAGATATAGGTGTCGATAGGCATTTCAGATATAGGTGTCGATAGGCATTTCAGATATAGGTGTCGATAGGCATTTCAGATACAGGTGTCGATAGGCATTTCAGATATAGGTGTCGATAGGCATTTCAGATATAGGTGTCGATAGGCATTTCAGATATAGGTGCCGATAGGCATTTCAAATATAGTTGCCGATTGGCATTTTAAAAATAGGTGCCGATAGGCATTTCAGATATAGAAGCTGATAGGCATTTCAAATATAGGTGCCGATAGGCATTCCAGATATGGTTGCCGATAGGCATTTCAAATATAGGTGCTGATAGGCATTTCAGATGTAGTTTCCGATAGGCATTTCAAAAATAGGTGTCGATAGGCATTTCAGATATAGGTGTCGATAGGCATTTCAGATATAGGTGTCGATAGGCATTTCAGATATAGGTGTCGATAGGCATTTCAGATATAGGTGTCGATAGGCATTTTAGATAAAGGTGTCGATAGGAATTTCAGATATAGGTGTCGATAGGCATTTCAGATATAGGTGTCGATAGGCATTTCAGATATAGGTGCCGATAGGCATTTCAGATATAGTTGCCGATTGGCATTTTAAAAATAGGTGCCGATAGGCATTTCAGATATAGAAGCCGATAGGCATTTCAAATATAGGTGCCGATAGGCATTCCAGATATGGTTGCCGATAGGCATTTCAAATATAGGTGCTGATAGGCATTTCAGATGTAGTTTCCGATAGGCATTTCAAAAATAGGTGTCGATAGGCATTTCAGATATAGGTGTCGATAGGCATTTCAGATAAAGGTGTCGATAGGCATTTCAGATATAGGTGTCGATAGGCATTTCAGATATAGGTGTCGATAGGCATTTCAGATATAGGTGTCGATAGGCATTTCAGATATAGGTGTCGATAGGCATTTCAGATATAGGTGTCGATATGCATTTCAGATATAGGTGTCGATAGGCATTTCAGATATAGGTGTCGATAGGCATTTCAGATATAGGTGCCGATAGGCATTTCAGATATAGTTGCCGATTGGCATTTTAAAAATAGGTGCCGATAGGCATTTCAGATATAGAAGCCGATAGGCATTTCAAATATAGGTGCCGATAGGCATTCCAGATATGGTTGCCGATAGGCATTTCAAATATAGGTGCTGATAGGCATTTCAGATGTAGTTTCCGATAGGCATTTCAAAAATAGGTGTCGATAGGCATTTCAGATATAGGTGTCGATAGGCATTTCAGATATAGGTGTCGATAGGCATTTTAGATATAGGTGTCGATAGGCATTTCAGATATAGGTGTCGATAGGCATTTCAGATATAGGTGTCGATAGGCATTTCAGATATAGGTGTCGATAGGCATTTCAGATATAGGTGTCGATAGGCATTTCAGATATAGGTGCCGATAGGCATTTCAGATATAGTTGCCGATTGGCATTTTAAAAATAGGTGCCGATAGGCATTTCAGATATAGAAGCCGATAGGCATTTCAAATATAGGTGCCGATAGGCATTCCAGATATGGTTGCCGATAGGCATTTCAAATATAGGTGCTGATAGGCATTTCAGATGTAGTTTCCGATAGGCATTTCAAAAATAGGTGTCGATAGGCATTTCAGATATAGGTGTCGATAGGCATTTCAGATATAGGTGTCGATAGGCATTTCAGATATAGGTGTCGATAGGCATTTCAGATATAGGTGTCGATAGGCATTTCAGATATAGGTGTCGATAGGCATTTCAGATATAGGTGTCGATAGGCATTTCGGATAAAGGTGTCGATAGGCATTTCAGATATAGGTGTCGATAGGCATTTCAGATATAGGTGTCGATAGGCATTTCAGATATAGGTGTCGATAGGCATTTCAGATATAGGTGTCGATAGGCATTTCAGATATAGGTGTCGATATGCATTTCAGATATAGGTGTCGATAGGCATTTCAGATATAGGTGTCGATAGGCATTTCAGATATAGGTGCCGATAGGCATTTCAGATATAGTTGCCGATTGGCATTTTAAAAATAGGTGCCGATAGGCATTTCAGATATAGAAGCCGATAGGCATTTCAAATATAGGTGCCGATAGGCATTCCAGATATGGTTGCCGATAGGCATTTCAAATATAGGTGCTGATAGGCATTTCAGATGTAGTTTCCGATAGGCATTTCAAAAATAGGTGTCGATAGGAATTTCAGATATAGGTGTCGATAGGCATTTCAGATATAGGTGTCGATAGGCATTTTAGATATAGGTGTCGATAGGCATTTCAGATATAGGTGTCGATAGGCATTTCAGATATAGGTGTCGATAGGCATTTCAGATATAGGTGTCGATAGGCATTTCAGATATAGGTGTCGATAGGCATTTCAGATATAGGTGCCGATAGGCATTTCAGATATAGTTGCCGATTGGCATTTTAAAAATAGGTGCCGATAGGCATTTCAGATATAGAAGCCGATAGGCATTTCAAATATAGGTGCCGATAGGCATTCCAGATATGGTTGCCGATAGGCATTTCAAATATAGGTGCTGATAGGCATTTCAGATGTAGTTTCCGATAGGCATTTCAAAAATAGGTGTCGATAGGCATTTCAGATATAGGTGTCGATAGGCATTTCAGATATAGGTGTCGATAGGCATTTCAGATATAGGTGTCGATAGGCATTTCAGATATAGGTGTCGATAGGCATTTCAGATATAGGTGTCGATAGGCATTTCAGATATAGGTGTCGATAGGCATTTCAGATATAGGTGCCGATAGGCATTTCAGATATAGTTGCCGATTGGCATTTTAAAAATAGGTGCCGATAGGCATTTCAGATATAGAAGCCGATAGGCATTTCAAATATAGGTTCCGATAGGCATTCCAGATATGGTTGCCGATAGGCATTTCAAATATAGGTGCTGATAGGCATTTCAGATGTAGTTTCCGATAGGCATTTCAAAAATAGGTGTCGATAGGCATTTCAGATATAGGTGTCGATAGGCATTTCAGATATAGGTGTCGATAGGCATTTCAGATATAGGTGTCGATAGGCATTTCAGATATAGGTGTCGATAGGCATTTCAGATATAGGTGTCGATAGGCATTTCAGATATAGGTGTCGATAGGCATTTCAGATATAGGTGTCGATAGGCATTTCAGATATAGGTGCCGATAGGCATTTCAAATATAGTTGCCGATTGGCATTTTAAAAATAGGTGCCGATAGGCATTTCAGATATAGAAGCTGATAGGCATTTCAAATATAGGTGCCGATAGGCATTCCAGATATGGTTGCCGATAGGCATTTCAAATATAGGTGCTGATAGGCATTTCAGATGTAGTTTCCGATAGG
>JAVRKA010000894.1:0-42042 GCA_034508555.1 Venustoraphidia nigricollis | reverse complement strand
GGTACCGATAGGCATTTCAGATATAGGTGCCGATAGGCATTTCAGATATAGTTGCCAATTGGCATTTTAAAAATAGGTGTCGATAGGCATTTTAGATATAAAAGCCGATAGGTATTTCAAATATAGGTGTCGATAGGCATTTCAGATATGGTTGCCGATAGGCATTTCTAATATAGGTGCTGATAGGCATTTCAGATGTAGTTTCCGATAGGCATTCCAAAAATAGGTGCCGATAGGCATTTCAGATATAGGTGCCGATAGGCATTTCAGATATAGTTACCGATTGCCTTTTTAAAAATAGGTGCCGATAGGCATTTCAGATATAGAAGCCGATAGGTATTTCAAATATAGGTGTCGATAGGCATTTCAGATATGGTTGCCGATAGGCATTTCAAATATAGGAGCAGATAGGCATTTCAGATGTAGTTTCCGATAGGCATTTTAAAAATAGATACCGATAGGCATTTCAGATATAGGTGCCGATAGGCATTTCAGGTATAGTTGCCAATTGGCATTTTAAAAATAGGTGTGGATAGGCATTTCAGATATAGAAGCCGATAGGCATTTCAAATATAGGTGCCGATAGGCATTCCAGATATGGTTTCCGATAGGCATTTCAAATATAGGTGCTGATAGGCATTTCAGATGTAGTTTCCGATAGGCATTTCAAAAATTGGTGCCGATAGGCATTTCAGATTTAGTTGCCGATTGGCATTTTAAAAATAGGTGCCGATAGGCATTTCAGATATAGAAGCCGATAGGTATTTCAAATATAGGTGTCGATAGGCATTTCAGATATGGTTGCCGATAGACATTTCAAATATAGGTGCTGATAGGCATTTCAGATGTAGTTTCCGATAGGCATTCCAAAAATAGGGGCCGATAGGCATTTGAGATATAGGTGCCGATAGGCATTTCAGATATAGTTGCCGATTGGAATTTTAAAAATAGGTGCCGATAGGCATTTCAGATATAGGTGCCGATAGGCATTTCAGATATAGTTGCCGATTGGCATTTTAAAATAGGTGTCAATAGGCATTTCAGATATAAAAGCCGATAGGCATTTCAAATATAGGTGCTGATAGGCATTCCAGATATGGTTGCCGATAGGCATTTCAAATATAGGTGCTGATCGGCATTCCAGATGTAGTTTCCGATAGGCATTTCAAAAATTGGTGCCGATAGGCATTTCAGATATAGGTGCCGATAGGCAATTCAGATATGGTTGCCGATAGGCATTTCAAATATAGGTGCTGATAGGCATTTCAGATGTAGTTTCCGATAGGCATTTCAAAAATAGGTGCCGATAGGCATTTCAGATATAGGTGCCGATAGGCATTTCAGATATAGTTGCCGATTGGCATTTTAAAAATAGGTGTCGATAGGCATTTCAGATATAGAAGCCGATAGGCATTTCAAAAATAAGTACCGATAGGCATTTCAGATATAGGTGCCGATAGGCATTTCAGATATAGTTGCCGTTTGGCATTTTAAAAATAGGTGCCGATAGGCATTTCAGATATAGAAGCCGAAAGGTATTTCAAATATAAGTGTCGATTGGCATTTCGGATATGGTTGCCGATAGGCATTTCAAATATTGGTGCTGATAGGCATTTCAGATGTAGTTTCCGATAGGCATTTCAAAAATAGGTGACGATAGGCATTTCAGATATAGGTGCCGATAGGCATTACAGATATAGTTGCCGATTGGCATTAAAAAATAGGTGCCGATAGGCATTTCAGATATAGAAGCTGATAGGCATTTCAAATATAGGTGCCGATAGGCATTCCAGATATGGTTGCCGATAGGCATTTCAAATATAGGTGCTGATAGGCATTTCAGATGTAGTATCCGATAGGCATTTAAAAAATAGGTGCCGATAGGCATTTCAGATATAGGTGCCGATAGGCATTTTAGATATAGTTGCTGATTGGCATTTTAAAAATAGCTGCCGGTAGGCATTTCAGAAATAGAAGCCGATAGGCATTTCAAATATAGGTGCCGATAGGGATTCCAGATATGTTTGCCGATAGGCATTTCAAATATAGGTGTTGATAGGCATTTCAGATGTAGTTTCCGATAGGCATTTCAAAAATAGGTGCCTATAGGCATTTTAGATATAGGTGCCGAAAGGCATTTCAGATATAGTTGCCGATTGGCATTTTAAAAATAGGTGCCGATAGGCATTTCAGATATAGAAGCCGATAGGCATTTCAAATATAGGTGCCGATAAGCATTCCAGTTATGGTTGCCGATAGGCATTTTAAATATAGGTGCTGATAGGCATTTCAGATGTAGTTTCCGATAGGCATTTCAAAAATTGGTGCCGATAGGCATTTCAGATATAGGTGCCGATAGGCATTTCAGATATAGTTGCCGATTGGCATTTTCAAAATAGGTGCCGATAGGCATTTCAGATATAGGTGCCGATAGGCATTTCAGATATAGTTGCCGATTGGCATTTTAAAAATAGGTGTCGATAGGCATTTCAGATATAGAAGCCGATAGGCATTTCAAATATAGGTGCCGATAGGCATTCCAGATATGGTTGCCGATAGGCATTTCAAATATAGGTGCTGAGAGGCATTCCAGATGTAGTTTCCGATAGGCATTTCAAAAATTGGTGCCGATACGCAATTCAGATATAGGTGCCGATAGGCATTTCAGATATGGTTGCCGATAGGCATTTCAAATATAGGTGCTGATAGGCATTTCAGATGTAGTTTCCGATAGGCATTTCAAAAATAGGTGCCGATAGGCATTTCAGATATAGGTGCCGATAGGCATCTTAGATATAGTTGCCGATTGGCATTTTAAAAATAGGTGTCGATAGGCATTTCAGATATAGAAGCCGATAGGCATTTCAAATATAGGTGCCGATAGGCATTCCAGATATGGCTGCCGATAGGCATTTCAAATATAGGTGCTGATAGGCATTCCAGATGTAGTTTCCGATAGGCATTTCAAAAATTGGTGCCGATAGGCATTTCAGATTTAGGTGCCGATAGGCATTTCAGATATAGTTACCGATTGGCATTTTAAAAATAGGTGCCGATAGGCATTTCAGATATAGAAGCCGATAGGTATTTCAAATATAGGTGTCGATAGGCATTTCAGATATGGTTGCCGATAGGCATTTCAAATATTCGTGCTGATAGGCATTTCAGATGTAGTTTCCGATAGGCATTTCAAAAATAGGTGCCGATAGGCATTTTAGATATAGGTCCAGATAGGCATTTCAGATATAGTTGCCGATTGGCATTTTAAAAATAGGTGTCGATAGGCATTTCAGATATAGAAGCCGATAGGCATTTCAAATATAGGTGCCGATAGGCATTCCAGATATGGTTGCCGATAGGCATTTCAAAAATATGTGCTGATAGGCATTTCAGATGTAGTTTTCGATAGGCATTTCAAAAATAGGTGCCGATAGGCATTTCAGATATAGGTGCCGATAGGCATTTCAGATATAGTTGTGAATTGGCATTTTAAAAATAGGTGTCGATAGGCATTTCAGATATAGAAGCCGATAGGCATTTCAAATATAGGTGCCGATAGGCATTCCAGAATTGGTTGCCGATAGGCATTTCAAATATACGTGCTGATAGGCATTTCAGATGTAGTTTTCGATAGGCATTTCAAAAATAGGTACCGATAGGCATTTCAGATATAGGTGCCGATAGGCATTTTAGATATAGTTGCCAATTGGCATTTTAAAAATAGGTGTCGATAGGCATTTCAGATATAGAAGCCGATAGGCATTTCAAATATAGTTGCCGATAGGCATTCCAGATATGGTTGCCGATAGGCATTTCAAATATAGGTGCTGATAGGCATTTCAGATGTAGTTTCCGGTAGGCATTTCAAAAATTGGTGCCGATAGGCATTTCAGATATAGGTGCCAATAGGCATTTCAGATATAGTTGCCGATTGGCATTTTAAAAATAGGTGCCGATAGGCATTTCAGATATAGAAGCCGATAGGTATTTCAAATATAGGTGTCGATAGGCATTTCAAATATGGTTGCCGATAGGCATTTCAAATATAGGTGCTGATAAGCATTTCAATTGTAGTTTCCGATAGGCATTTCAAAAATAGGTGCCGATAGGCATTTCAGATATAGGTGCCGATTGGCATTTTAAAAATAGGTGCCGATAGGCATTTCAGATATAGAAGCCGATACGCATTTCAAATATAGGTGCCGATAGGCATTCCAGATATGGTTGCCGATAGGAATTTCAAATATAGGTGCTGATAGGCATTTCAGATGTAGTTTCCGATAGGCATTTCAAAAATAGGTGCCGATAGGCATTTTAGATATAGGTGCCGATAGGCATTTCAGATATAGTTGTCGATTGGCATTTTAAAAATAGGTGCCGATAGGCTTTTCAGATATAGAAGCCGATAGGTATTTCAAATATAGGTGTCGATAGGCATTTCAAATATGGTTGCCGATAGGCATTTTAAATATAGGTGCTGATAGGCATTTCAGATGTAGTTTCCGATAGGCATTTCAAAAATAGGTGCCGATAGGCATTTCAGATATAGTTGCCGATAGGCATTTCAAATATAAGTGCTGATAGGCATTTCAGATGTAGTTTCCGATAGGCATTTCAAAAATAGGTACCGATAGGCATTTCAGATATAGGTGCCGATAGGCATTTCAGATATAGTTGCCAATTGGCATTTTAAAAATAAGTGCCGATAGGCATTTCAGATATAGAAGCCGATAGGCATTTCAAACATAGGTGCCGATAGGCATTCCAGATATGGTTGCCGATAGGCATTTCAAATATAGGTGCTGATAGGCATTTTAGATGTAGTTTCCGATAGGCATTTCAAAAATTGATGCCGATAGGCATTTCAGATATAGGTGCCGATAGGCATTTCAGATTGAGTTGCCGATTGGCATTTTAAAAACAGGTGCCGATAGGCATTTCAGATATAGAAGCAGATAGGTATTTCAAATATAGGTGTCGATAGGCATTTCAGATATGGTTGCCGATAGGCATTTCAAATATAGGAGCAGATAGGCATTTCAGATGTAGTTTCCGAAAGGCATTTCAAAAATAGGTGCCGATAGGCATTTCAGATATAGGTGCCGATAGGCATTTCAGATATAGAAGGCGATAGGCATTTCAAATATAAGTGCCGATAGGCATTCCCGATATGGTTGCCGATAGGCATTTCTAATATAAGTGCTGATAGGCATTTCAGATGTAGTTTTCGATAGGCATTTCAAAAATAGGTATTGATAGGCATTTCTGATATAGGTGCCGATAGGCATTTTAGATATAGTTGCCGATTGGCATTTTAAAAATAGGTGCCGGTAGGCATTTCAGATATAGAAGCCTATAGGCATTTCAAATATAGGTGCCGATAGGGATTCCAAATATGTTCGCCGATAGGCATTTCAAATATAGGTGCTGATAGGCATTTCAGATGTAGTTTCCGATAGGCATTTCAAAAATAGGTGCCTATAGGCATTTTAGATATAGGTGCCGATAGGCATTTCAGATATAGTTTCCGATTAGCATTTTAAAAATAGGTGCCGATAGGCATTTCAGATATAGAAGCCGATAGGCATTTCAAATATAGGTGCCGATAAGCATTCCAGTTATGGTTGCCGATAGGCATTTTAAATATAGGTGCTGATAGGCATTTCAGATGTAGTTTCCGATAGGCATTTCAAAAATTGGTGCCGATAGGCATTTCAGATACAGGTGCCGATAGGCATTTCAGATATAGTTGCCGATTGGCATTTTAAAAATATGTGCCGATAGGCATTTCAGATATAGGTGCCGATAGGCATTTGAAATATAGTTGCCGATTGGCATTTTAAAAATAGGTGTCGATAGGCATTTTAGATAAAAAAGCCGATAGGCATTTCAAATATAGGTGCTGATAGGCATTCCAGATATGGTTGCCGATAGGCATTTCAAATATAGGTGCTGATAGGCATTCCAGATGTAGTTTCCGATAGGCATTTCAAAAATTGGTGCCGATAGGCATTTCAGATATAGGTGCCGATAGGCATTTCAGATATGGTTGCCGATTGGCATTTTAAAAATAGGTGCTGATAGATATTTCAGATATAGAAGCCGATAGGCATTTAAAATATAGTTGCCGATAAGCATTCCAGATATGGTTGCCGATAGGCATTAAAAAATTAAGGTGCTGATAGGCATTTCAGATGTAGTTTCCGATAGGCATTTCAAAAATTGGTGCCGATAGGCATTTCAGATATAGGTGCCGATAGGCATTTCAGATATAGTTGCCAATTGGCATTTTAAAAATAGGTGCCGATAGGCATTTCAGATATAGAAGCCGATAGGTATTTCAAATATAGGTGTCGATAGGCATTTCAAATATGGTTGCCGATAGGCATTTTTAATATAGGTGCTGATAGGCATTTCAGATGTAGTTTCCGATAGGCATTTCAAAAATAGGTGCCGATAGGCATTTCAGATATAGGTGCCGATAGGCATTTCAGATATAGTTGCCGATTGGCATTTTAAAAATAGGTGTCGATAGGCATTTCAGATATAGAAGCTGATAGGCATTTCAAATATAGGTGCCGATAGGCATTCCAGATATGGTTGCCGATAGGCATTTCAAATATAGGTGCTGATAGGCATTCCAGATGTAGTTTCCAATAGGCATTTCAAAAATTGGTGCCGATAGGCATTTCAGATATAGTTACCGATTGGCATTTTAAAAATAGGTGCCGATAGGCATTTCAGAAATAGAAGCCGATAGGTATTTCAAATATAGGTGTCGATAGGCATTTCAGATATGGTTGCCGATATTCATTTCAAATATAGGTGCTGATGGGCATTTCAGATGTAGTTTCCGATAGGCATTTCAAAAATAGGTGCCGATAGGCATTTCAGATATAGGTGCCGATAGGCATTTCAGATATAGTTGCCGATTGGCATTTTAAAAATAGGTGCCGATAGGCATTTCAGATATAGAAGCCGATAGGCATTTCAAATATAAGTGCCGATAGGCATTCCCGATATGGTTGCCGATAGGCATTTCAAATATAAGTGCTGATAGGCATTTCAGATGTAGTTTTTGATAGGCATTTCAAAAATAGGTCCGATAGGCATTTCAGATATAGGTGCCGATAGGCATTTTAGATATAGTTGCCGATTGGCATTTTAAAAATAGGTGCCGGTAGGCATTTCAGATATAGAAGCCGATAGGCATTTCAAATATAGGTGCCGATAGGGATTCCAGATATGTTTGCCGATAGGCATTTCAAATATAGGTGCTGATAGGCATTTCAGATGTAGTTTCCGATAGGCATTTCAAAAATAGGTGCCTATAGGCATTTTAGATTTAGGTGCCGATAGGCATTTCAGATATAGTTGCCGATTAGCATTTTAAAAATAGGTGCCGATAGGCATTTCAGTATAGAAGCCGATAGGCATTTCAAATATAGGTGCCGATAGGTATTCCAGATATGGTTGCCGATAGGCATTTCAAATATAAGTGCTGATAGGCATTTCGGATGTAGTTTCCGATAGGCATTTCAAAAATAGGTACCGATAGGCATTTCATATATAGGTGACGATAGGCATTTCAGGTATAGTTGCCAATTGGCATTTTAAAAATAGGTGTCGATAGGCATTTCAGATATAGAAGCCGATAGGCATTTTAAAAATAGGTGCCGATAGGTATTTCAGATAGAGAAGCCGATAGGCATTTCAAATATAGGTGCCGATAGGCATTCCAGATATGGTTGCCGATATTAATTTCAAATATAGGTGCTGATAGGCATTTCAGATGTAGTTTCCGATAGGCATTTCAAATATAGGTGCCGATAGGCATTCCAGATATGGTTGCCGATAGGCATTTCAAATATAAGTGCTGAGAGGCATTTCAGATGTAGTTTCCGATAGGCATTTCAAAACTAGGTACCGATAGGCATTTCAGATATAGGTGCCGATAGGCATTTCAGATATAGTTGCCGATAGGCATTTCAAATATAACTGCTGATAGGCATTTCAGATGTAGTTTCCGATGGGCATTTCAAAAATAGGTACCGATAGGCATTTCAGATATAGAAGCCGATAGGCATTTCAAATATGGTTGCCGATAGGCATTTCAAATATAGGTGCTGATAGGCATTTCAGATGTAGTTTCCGATAGGCATTTCAAAAATAGGTGCCGATAGGCATTTCAGATATAGGTGCCGATTGGCATTTTAAAAATAGGTGCCGATAGGCATTTCAGATATAGAAGCCGATACGCATTTCAAATATAGGTGCCGATAGGCATTCCAGATATGGTTGCCGATAGGAATTTCAAATATAGGTGCTGATAGGCATTTCAGATGTAGTTTCCGATAGGCATTTCAAAAATAGGTGCCGATAGGCATTTTAGATATAGGTGCCGATAGGCATTTCAAATATAGGTGCCGATAGGCATTCCAGATATGGTTGCCGATAGGCATTTCAAATATAGGCGCTGATAGGCATTTTAGATGTAGTTTCCGATAGGCATTTCAAAAATTGATGCCGATAGGCATTTCAGATATAGGTGCCGATAGGCATTTCAGATATAGTTGCCGATTGGCATTTTAAAAACTGGTGCCGATAGGCATTTCAGATATAGAAGCCGATAGGTATTTCAAATATAGGTGCCGATAGGCATTCCAGATATGGTTGCCGATAGGCATTTCAAATATAGGCGCTGATAGGCATTTTAGATGTAGTTTCCGATAGGCATTTAAAAAATTGATGCCGATAGGCATTTCAGATATAGGTGCCGATAGGCATTTCAGATATAGTTGCCGATTGGCATTTTAAAAACTGGTGCCGATAGGCATTTCAGATATAGAAGCCGATAGGTATTTCAAATATAGGTGTCGATAGGCATTTCAGATATGGTTGCCGATAGGCATTTCAAATATAGGAGCAGATAGGCATTTCAGATGTAGTTTCCGAAAGGCATTTCAAAAATAGGTGCCGAAAGGCATTTCAGATATAGGTGCCGATAGGCATTTTAGATATAGTTGCCAATTGGCATTTTAAAAATAGGTGTCGATTGGCATTTCAGATATAGAAGCCGATAGGCATTTCAAATATAGTTGCCGATAGGCATTCCAGATATGGTTGCCGATAGGCATTTCAAATATAGGTGCTGATAGGCATTTCAGATGTAGTTTCCGGTAGGCATTTCAAAAATTGGTGCCGATAGGCAATTCAGATATAGAAGCCGATAGGTATTTCAAATATAGGTGTCGATAGGCATTTCAAATATGGTTGCCGATAGGCATTTCAAATATAGGTGCTGATAGGCATTTCAGATGTAGTTTCCGATAGGCATTTCAAAAATAGGTGCCGATAGGCATTTCAGATATAGGTGCCGATTGGCATTTTAAAAATAGGTGCCGATAGGCATTTCAGATATAGAAGCCGATACGCATTTCAAATATAGGTGCCGATAGGCATTCCAGATATGATTGCCGATAGGAATTTCAAATATAGGTGCTGATAGGCATTTCAGATGTAGTTTCCGATAGGCATTTCAAAAATAGGTGCCGATAGGCATTTTAGGTATAGGTGCCGATAGGCATTTCAATTATAGTTGTCGATTGGCATTATAAAAATAGGTGCTGATAGACATTTCAGATATAGAAGCCGTAAGGCATTTAAAATATAGTTGCCGATAAGCATTCCAGATATGGTTGCCGATAGCATTTCAAATTTAGGTGCTGATAGGCATTTCAGATGTAGTTTCCGATAGGCATTTCAAAAATTGGTGCCGATAGGCATTTCAGATATAGGTGCCGATAGGCATTTCAGATATAGTTGCCGATTGGCATTTTAAAAATAGGTGCCGATAGGCATTTCAGATATAGAAGCCGAAGGTATTTCAAATATAGGTGTCGATAGGCATTTTCAAAAATGGTTGCCGATAGGCATTTTAAATATAGGTGCTGATAGGCATTTCAGATGTAGTTTCCGATAGGCATTTCAAAAATTGGTGCCGATAGGCATTTCAGATATAGGTGCCGATAGGCATTTCAGATATAGTTGCCGATTGGCATTTTAAAAATAGGTGCCGTTAGGCATTTCAGATATAGAAGCCGAAAGGTATTTCAAATATAGGTGTCGATAGGCATTTCAAATATGTTTGCCGATAGGCATTTCAAATATAGGTGCCGATAAGCATTCCAGTTATGGTTGCCGATAGGCATTTTAAATATAGGTGCTGATAGGCATTTCAGATGTAGTTTCCGATAGGCATTTCAAAAATTTGTGCCGATAGGCATTTCAGATATAGAAGCCCATACGCATTTCAAATATAGGTGCCGATAGGCATTCCAGATATGTTTGCCGATAGGAATTTCAAATATAGGTGTTGATAGGCATTTCAGAATGTAGTTTCCGATAGGCATTTCAAAAATAGGTGCCGATAGGCATTTTAGATATTGGTGCCGATAGGCATTTCAGATATAGTTGTCGATTGGCATTATTAAAATAGGTGCTGATAGACATTTCAGATATAGAAGCCGTAAGGCATTTAAAATATAGTGCCGATAAGCATTCCAGATATGGTTGCCGATAGCATTTCAAATATAGGTGCCGATAGGCATTCCAGATATGGTTGCCGATAGGCATTTCAAAAATAGGTGCTGATAGGCATTTCAGATGTAGTTTTCGATAGGCATTTCAAAAATAGGTGCCGATAGGCATTCAGATATAGGTGCCGATAGGCATTTCAGATATAGTTGTGAATTGGCATTTTAAAAATAGGTGTCGATAGGCATTTCAGATATAGAAGCCGATAGGCATTTCAAATATAGGTGCCGATAGGCATTCCAGAATTGGTTGCCGATAGGCATTTCAAATATACGTGCTGATAGGCATTTCAGATGTAGTTTTCGATAGGCATTTCAAAAATAGGTACCGATAGGCATTTCAGATATAGGTGCCGATAGGCATTTTAGATATAGTTGCCAATTGGCATTTTAAAATAGGTGTCGATAGGCATTTCAGATATAGAAGCCGATAGGCATTTCAAATATAGTTGCCGATAGGCATTCCAGATATGGTTGCCGATAGGCATTTCAAATATAGGTGCTGATAGGCATTTCAGATGTAGTTTCCGGTAGGCATTTCAAAAATTGGTGCCGATAGGCATTTCAGATATAGTGCCAATAGGCATTTCAGATATAGTTGCCGATTGGCATTTTAAAAATAGGTGCCGATAGGCATTTCAGATATAGAAGCCGATAGGTATTTCAAATATAGGTGTCGATAGGCATTTCAAATATGGTTGCCGATAGGCATTTCAAATATAGGTGCTAGATAAGCATTTCAATTGTAGTTTCCGATAGGCATTTCAAAAATAGGTGCCGATAGGCATTTCAGTATAGGTGCCGATTGGCATTTTAAAAATAGGTGCCGATAGGCATTTCAGATATAGAAGCCGATACGCATTTCAAATATAGGTGCCGATAGGCATTCCAGATATGGTTGCCGATAGGAATTTCAAATATAGGTGCTGATAGGCATTTCAGATGTAGTTTCCGATAGGCATTTCAAAAATAGGTGCCGATAGGCATTTTAGATATAGGTGCCGATAGGCATTTCAGATATAGTGTCGATTGGCATTTTAAAAATAGGTGCCGATAGGCTTTTCAGATATAGAAGCCGATAGGTATTTCAAATATAGGTGTCGATAGGCATTTCAAATATGGTTGCCGATAGGCATTTAAATATAGGTGCTGATAGGCATTTCAGATGTAGTTTCCGATAGGCATTTTCAAAATAGGTGCCGATAGGCATTTCAGATATAGTTGCGATAGGCATTTCAAATATAAGTGCTGATAGGCATTTCAGATGTAGTTTCCGATAGGCATTTCAAAAATAGGTACCGATAGGCATTTCAGATATAGGTGCCGATAGGCATTTCAGATATAGTTGCCAATTGGCATTTTAAAAATAAGTGCGATAGGCATTTCAGATATAGAAGCCGATAGGCATTTCAAACATAGGTGCCGATAGGCATTCCAGATATGGTTGCCGATAGGCATTTCAAATATAGGTGCTGATAGCATTTTAGATGTAGTTTCCGATAGGCATTTCAAAAATTGATGCCGATAGGCATTTCAGATATAGGTTGCCGATAGGCATTTCAGATTGAGTTGCCGATTGGCATTTTAAAACAGGTGCCGATAGGCATTTCAGATATAGAAGCAGATAGGTATTTCAAATAATAGGTGTCGATAGGCATTTCAGATATGGTTGCCGATAGGCATTTCAAATATAGGAGCAGATAGGCATTTCAGATGTAGTTTCCGAAAGGCATTTCAAAAATAGGTGCCGATAGGCATTTCAGATATAGGTGCCGATAGGCATTTCAGATATAGAAGGCGATAGGCATTTCAAATATAAGTGCCGTAGGCATTCCCGATATGGTTGCCGATAGGCATTTCTAATATAAGTGCTGATAGGCATTTCAGATGTAGTTTTCGATAGGCATTTCAAAAATAGGTATTGATAGGCATTTCTGATATAGGTGCCGATAGGCATTTTAGATATAGTTGCCGATTGGCATTTTAAAAATAGGTGCCGGTAGGCATTTCAGATATAGAAGCCTATAGGCATTTCAAATATAGGTGCCGATAGGGATTCCAAATATGTTCGCCGATAGGCATTTCAAATATAGGTGCTGATAGGCATTTCAGATGTAGTTTCCGATAGGCATTTCAAAAATAGGTGCCTATAGGCATTTTAGATATAGGTGCCGATAGGCATTTCAGATATAGTTTCCGATTAGCATTTTAAAAATAGGTGCCGATAGGCATTTCAGATATAGAAGCCGATAGGCATTTCAAATATAGGTGCCGATAAGCATTCCAGTTATGGTTGCCGATAGGCATTTTAAATATAGGTGCTGATAGGCATTTCAGATGTAGTTTCCGATAGGCATTTCAAAAATTGGTGCCGATAGGCATTTCAGATACAGGTGCCGATAGGCATTTCAGATATAGTTGCCGATTGGCATTTTAAAAATATGTGCCGATAGGCATTTCAGATATAGGTGCCGATAGGCATTTGAAATATAGTTGCCGATTGGCATTTTAAAAATAGGTGTCGATAGGCATTTTAGATAAAAAAGCCGATAGGCATTTCAAATATAGGTGCTGATAGGCATTCCAGATATGGTTGCCGATAGGCATTTCAAATATAGGTGCTGATAGGCATTCCAGATGTAGTTTCCGATAGGCATTTCAAAAATTGGTGCCGATAGGCATTTCAGATATAGGTGCCGATAGGCATTTCAGATATGGTTGCCGATTGGCATTTTAAAAATAGGTGCTGATAGATATTTCAGATATAGAAGCCGATAGGCATTTAAAATATAGTTGCCGATAAGCATTCCAGATATGGTTGCCGATAGGCATTAAAAAATTAAGGTGCTGATAGGCATTTCAGATGTAGTTTCCGATAGGCATTTCAAAAATTGGTGCCGATAGGCATTTCAGATATAGGTGCCGATAGGCATTTCAGATATAGTTGCCAATTGGCATTTTAAAAATAGGTGCCGATAGGCATTTCAGATATAGAAGCCGATAGGTATTTCAAATATAGGTGTCGATAGGCATTTCAAATATGGTTGCCGATAGGCATTTTTAATATAGGTGCTGATAGGCATTTCAGATGTAGTTTCCGATAGGCATTTCAAAAATAGGTGCCGATAGGCATTTCAGATATAGGTGCCGATAGGCATTTCAGATATAGTTGCCGATTGGCATTTTAAAAATAGGTGTCGATAGGCATTTCAGATATAGAAGCTGATAGGCATTTCAAATATAGGTGCCGATAGGCATTCCAGATATGGTTGCCGATAGGCATTTCAAATATAGGTGCTGATAGGCATTCCAGATGTAGTTTCCAATAGGCATTTCAAAAATTGGTGCCGATAGGCATTTCAGATATAGTTACCGATTGGCATTTTAAAAATAGGTGCCGATAGGCATTTCAGAAATAGAAGCCGATAGGTATTTCAAATATAGGTGTCGATAGGCATTTCAGATATGGTTGCCGATATTCATTTCAAATATAGGTGCTGATGGGCATTTCAGATGTAGTTTCCGATAGGCATTTCAAAAATAGGTGCCGATAGGCATTTCAGATATAGGTGCCGATAGGCATTTCAGATATAGTTGCCGATTGGCATTTTAAAAATAGGTGCCGATAGGCATTTCAGATATAGAAGCCGATAGGCATTTCAAATATAAGTGCCGATAGGCATTCCCGATATGGTTGCCGATAGGCATTTCAAATATAAGTGCTGATAGGCATTTCAGATGTAGTTTTTGATAGGCATTTCAAAAATAGGTCCGATAGGCATTTCAGATATAGGTGCCGATAGGCATTTTAGATATAGTTGCCGATTGGCATTTTAAAAATAGGTGCCGGTAGGCATTTCAGATATAGAAGCCGATAGGCATTTCAAATATAGGTGCCGATAGGGATTCCAGATATGTTTGCCGATAGGCATTTCAAATATAGGTGCTGATAGGCATTTCAGATGTAGTTTCCGATAGGCATTTCAAAAATAGGTGCCTATAGGCATTTTAGATTTAGGTGCCGATAGGCATTTCAGATATAGTTGCCGATTAGCATTTTAAAAATAGGTGCCGATAGGCATTTCAGTATAGAAGCCGATAGGCATTTCAAATATAGGTGCCGATAGGTATTCCAGATATGGTTGCCGATAGGCATTTCAAATATAAGTGCTGATAGGCATTTCGGATGTAGTTTCCGATAGGCATTTCAAAAATAGGTACCGATAGGCATTTCATATATAGGTGACGATAGGCATTTCAGGTATAGTTGCCAATTGGCATTTTAAAAATAGGTGTCGATAGGCATTTCAGATATAGAAGCCGATAGGCATTTTAAAAATAGGTGCCGATAGGTATTTCAGATAGAGAAGCCGATAGGCATTTCAAATATAGGTGCCGATAGGCATTCCAGATATGGTTGCCGATATTAATTTCAAATATAGGTGCTGATAGGCATTTCAGATGTAGTTTCCGATAGGCATTTCAAATATAGGTGCCGATAGGCATTCCAGATATGGTTGCCGATAGGCATTTCAAATATAAGTGCTGATAGGCATTTCAGATGTAGTTTCCGATAGGCATTTCAAAACTAGGTACCGATAGGCATTTCAGATATAGGTGCCGATAGGCATTTCAGATATAGTTGCCGATAGGCATTTCAAATATAACTGCTGATAGGCATTTCAGATGTAGTTTCCGATGGGCATTTCAAAAATAGGTACCGATAGGCATTTCAGATATAGAAGCCGATAGGCATTTCAAATATGGTTGCCGATAGGCATTTCAAATATAGGTGCTGATAGGCATTTCAGATGTAGTTTCCGATAGGCATTTCAAAAATAGGTGCCGATAGGCATTTCAGATATAGGTGCCGATTGGCATTTTAAAAATAGGTGCCGATAGGCATTTCAGATATAGAAGCCGATACGCATTTCAAATATAGGTGCCGATAGGCATTCCAGATATGGTTGCCGATAGGAATTTCAAATATAGGTGCTGATAGGCATTTCAGATGTAGTTTCCGATAGGCATTTCAAAAATAGGTGCCGATAGGCATTTTAGATATAGGTGCCGATAGGCATTTCAAATATAGGTGCCGATAGGCATTCCAGATATGGTTGCCGATAGGCATTTCAAATATAGGCGCTGATAGGCATTTTAGATGTAGTTTCCGATAGGCATTTCAAAAATTGATGCCGATAGGCATTTCAGATATAGGTGCCGATAGGCATTTCAGATATAGTTGCCGATTGGCATTTTAAAAACTGGTGCCGATAGGCATTTCAGATATAGAAGCCGATAGGTATTTCAAATATAGGTGCCGATAGGCATTCCAGATATGGTTGCCGATAGGCATTTCAAATATAGGCGCTGATAGGCATTTTAGATGTAGTTTCCGATAGGCATTTAAAAAATTGATGCCGATAGGCATTTCAGATATAGGTGCCGATAGGCATTTCAGATATAGTTGCCGATTGGCATTTTAAAAACTGGTGCCGATAGGCATTTCAGATATAGAAGCCGATAGGTATTTCAAATATAGGTGTCGATAGGCATTTCAGATATGGTTGCCGATAGGCATTTCAAATATAGGAGCAGATAGGCATTTCAGATGTAGTTTCCGAAAGGCATTTCAAAAATAGGTGCCGAAAGGCATTTCAGATATAGGTGCCGATAGGCATTTTAGATATAGTTGCCAATTGGCATTTTAAAAATAGGTGTCGATTGGCATTTCAGATATAGAAGCCGATAGGCATTTCAAATATAGTTGCCGATAGGCATTCCAGATATGGTTGCCGATAGGCATTTCAAATATAGGTGCTGATAGGCATTTCAGATGTAGTTTCCGGTAGGCATTTCAAAAATTGGTGCCGATAGGCAATTCAGATATAGAAGCCGATAGGTATTTCAAATATAGGTGTCGATAGGCATTTCAAATATGGTTGCCGATAGGCATTTCAAATATAGGTGCTGATAGGCATTTCAGATGTAGTTTCCGATAGGCATTTCAAAAATAGGTGCCGATAGGCATTTCAGATATAGGTGCCGATTGGCATTTTAAAAATAGGTGCCGATAGGCATTTCAGATATAGAAGCCGATACGCATTTCAAATATAGGTGCCGATAGGCATTCCAGATATGATTGCCGATAGGAATTTCAAATATAGGTGCTGATAGGCATTTCAGATGTAGTTTCCGATAGGCATTTCAAAAATAGGTGCCGATAGGCATTTTAGGTATAGGTGCCGATAGGCATTTCAATTATAGTTGTCGATTGGCATTATAAAAATAGGTGCTGATAGACATTTCAGATATAGAAGCCGTAAGGCATTTAAAATATAGTTGCCGATAAGCATTCCAGATATGGTTGCCGATAGGCATTTCAAATTTAGGTGCTGATAGGCATTTCAGATGTAGTTTCCGATAGGCATTTCAAAAATTGGTGCCGATAGGCATTTCAGATATAGGTGCCGATAGGCATTTCAGATATAGTTGCCGATTGGCATTTTAAAAATAGGTGCCGATAGGCATTTCAGATATAGAAGCCGAAAGGTATTTCAAATATAGGTGTCGATAGGCATTTCAAATATGGTTGCCGATAGGCATTTTAAATATAGGTGCTGATAGGCATTTCAGATGTAGTTTCCGATAGGCATTTCAAAAATTGGTGCCGATAGGCATTTCAGATATAGGTGCCGATAGGCATTTCAGATATAGTTGCCGATTGGCATTTTAAAAATAGGTGCCGTTAGGCATTTCAGATATAGAAGCCGAAAGGTATTTCAAATATAGGTGTCGATAGGCATTTCAAATATGTTTGCCGATAGGCATTTCAAATATAGGTGCCGATAAGCATTCCAGTTATGGTTGCCGATAGGCATTTTAAATATAGGTGCTGATAGGCATTTCAGATGTAGTTTCCGATAGGCATTTCAAAAATTTGTGCCGATAGGCATTTCAGATATAGAAGCCCATACGCATTTCAAATATAGGTGCCGATAGGCATTCCAGATATGTTTGCCGATAGGAATTTCAAATATAGGTGTTGATAGGCATTTCAGATGTAGTTTCCGATAGGCATTTCAAAAATAGGTGCCGATAGGCATTTTAGATATTGGTGCCGATAGGCATTTCAGATATAGTTGTCGATTGGCATTATTAAAATAGGTGCTGATAGACATTTCAGATATAGAAGCCGTAAGGCATTTAAAATATAGTTGCCGATAAGCATTCCAGATATGGTTGCCGATAGGCATTTCAAATTTAGCTGCTGATAGGCATTTCAGATGTAGTTTCCGATAGGCATTTCAAAAATTGGTGCCGATAGGCATTTCAGATATAGGTGCCGATAGGCATTTCAGATATAGTTGCCGATTGGCATTTTAAAAATAGGTGCCGATAGGCATTTCAGATATAGAAGCCGATAGGTATTTCAAATATAGGTGTCGATAGGCATTTCAAATATGGTTGCCAATAGGCATTTTAAATATAGGTGCTGATAGGCATTTCAGATGTAGTTTCCGATAGGCATTTCGAAAATAGGTGCCGATAGGCATTTCAGATATAGTTGCCGATAGGCATTTCAAATATAAGTGCTGATAGGCATTTCAGATGTAGTTTCCGATAGGCATTTCAAAAATAGGTACCGATAGGCATTTCAGATATAGGTGCCGATAGGCATTTCAGATATAGTTGCCAATTGGCATTTTAAAAATAAGTGCCGATAGGCATTTCAGATATAGAAGCCGATAGGCATTTCAAATATAGGTGCCGATAGGCATTCCAGATATGGTTGCCGATAGGCATTTCAAATATAGGTGCTGATAGGCATTTCAGATGTAGTTTCCGATAGGCATTTCAAAAATAGGTGCTGATAGGCATTTCAGATATAGGTGCCGATAGGCATTTCAGATATAGTTGCCGATTGGCATTTTAAAAATAGGTGCCGGTAGGCATTTCAGATATAGAAGCCGATAGGCATTTCAAATATAGGTGCCGATAGGGATTCCAGATATGTTTGCCGATAGGCATTTCAAATATAGGTGCTGATAGGCATTTCAGATGTAGTTTCCGATAGGCATTTCAAAAATTAGGTGCCTATAGGCATTTTAGATATAGGTGCCGATAGGCATTTCAGATATAGTTGCCGATTGGCATTTTAAAAATAGGTGCCGATAGGCATTTCAGATATAGAAGCCGATAGGTATTTCAAATATAGGTGTCGATAAGCATTTCAGATATGGTTGCCGATAGGCATTTCAAATATAGGTGCTGATAGGCATTTCAGATGTAGTTTCCGATAGGCATTCCAAAAATAGGTGCCGATAGGCCTTTCGGATATAGGTGCCGATAGGCATTTTGAGATATAGTTGCCAATTGGCATTTTTAAAATAGGTGTCGATAGGCATTTCAGATATAGAAGCCGATAGGCATTTCAAATATAGGTGCCGATAGGCATTCCAGATATGGTTGCCGATAGGCATTTCAAATATAGGTGCTGATAGGCATTCCAGATGTAGTTTCCGATAGGCATTTCAAAAATTGGTGCCGATAGGCATTTCAGATATAGGTGCCGATAGGCATTTCAGATATAGAAGCCGATAGGTATTTCAAATATAGGTGTCGATAGGCATTTCAGATATGGTTGCCGATAGGCATTTCAAATATTCGTGCTGATAGGCATTTCAGATGTAGCTTCCGATAGGCATTTCAAAAATAGGTGCCGATAGGCATTTCAGATATAGGTGCCGATAGGCATTTCAGATATAGTTGCCGATTGGCATTTTAAAAATAGGTGCCGATAGGCATTTCAGATATAGAAGCCGATAGGCATTTCAAATATAGGTGCCGATAGGCATTCCAGATATGGTTGCCGATAGGCATTTCAAATATAGGTGCTGATAGGCATTTCAGATGTCGTTTCCGATAGGCATTTCAAAAATAGGTGCCGATAGGCATTTCAGATATAGGTGCCGATAGGCATTTCAGATATAGTTGCCAATTGGCATTTTAAAAATAGGTGCCGATAGTAAATTTCAGATAGAGAAGCTGATAGGCATTTCAAATATAGGTGCCGATAGGCATTCCAGATATGGTTGCCGATAGGCATTTCAAATATAGGTGCTGATAGGAATTTTAGATGTAGTTTCCGATAGGCATTTCAAAAATTGATGCCGATAGGAATTTCAGATATAGGTGCCGATAGGCATTTCAGATATAGTTGCCGATTGGCATTTTAAAAACAGGTGCCGATAGGCATTTAAGATATAGAAGCCGATAGGTATTTCAAATATAGGTGTCGATAGGCATTTCAGATATGGTTGCCGATAGGCATTTCAAATATAGGAGCAGATAGGCATTTCAGATGTAGTTTCCAAAAGGCATTTCAAAAATAGGTGCCGATAGGCATTTCAGATATAGGTGCCGATAGGCATTTTAGATATAGTTGCCGATTAGCATTTTAAAAATAGGTGCCGATAGGCATTTCAGATATAGAAGCCGATAGACATTTCAAATATAGGTGCCGATAGGCATTCCAGATATAGTTGCCGATAGGCACTTCAAATATAAGTGCTGATAGGCATTTCAGATGTAGTTTCCGATAGGCATTTCAAAAATAGGTACCGATAGGCATTTCAGATATAGGTGCCGATAGGCATTTCAGATATAGTTGCCAATTGGCATTTTAAAAATAGGTGTCGATAGGCATTTTAGATATAGAAGCCGATAGGCATTTCAAATATAGGTGCCGATAGGCAAGCCAGATATGGTTGCCGATAGGCATTTCAAATATAGGTGCTGATAGGCATTTCAGATGTAGTTTCCGATAGGCATTTCAAAAATTGGTGCCGATAGGCTTTTCAGATATAGGTGCCGATAGGCATTTCAGATATAGGCACCGATAGGCATTTTAAAAATAGGTGCCGATAGGCATTTCAGATATAGAAGCCGATAGGTATTTTAAATATAGGTGTCGATTGGCATTTCGGATATGGTTGCCGATAGGCATTTCAAATATTGGTGCTGATAGGCATTTCAGATGTATTTTCCGATAGGCATTTCAAAAATAGGTAACGATAGGCATTTCAGATATAGGTGCCGATAGGCATTACAGATATAGTTGCCGATTGGCATTTAAAAAATGGGTGCCGATAGGCATTTCAGATATAGAAGCTAATAGGCATTTCAAATATAGGTGCCGATAGGCATTCCAGATATGGTTGCCGATAGGCATTTCAAATATAGGTGCTGATAGGCATTTCAGATGTAGTTTCCGATAGGCATTTCAAAAATAGGTGCTGATAGGCATTTCAGATATAGGTGCCGATAGGCATTTCAGATATAGTTGCCGATTGGCATTTTAAAAATAGGTGCCGGTAGGCATTTCAGATATAGAAGCCGATAGGCATTTCAAATATAGGTGCCGATAGGGATTCCAGATATGTTTGCCGATAGGCATTTCAAATATAGGTGCTGGTAGGCATTTCAGATGTAGTTTCCGATAGGCATTTCAAAAATTTGGTGCCTATAGGCATTTTAGATATAGGTGCCGATAGGCATTTCAGATATAGTTGCCGATTGGCATTTTAAAAATAGGTGCCGATAGGCATTATAGATATAGAAGCCGATAGGCATTTCAAATATAGGTGCCGATGAGCATTCCAGTTATGGTTGCCGATAGGCATTATAAATATAGGTGCTGATAGGCATTTCAGATGTAGTTTCCGATAGGAATTTCAAAAATTGGTGCCGATAGGCTTTTCAGATATAGGTGCCGATAGGCATTTCAGATATAGGCACCGATTGGCATTTTAAAAATAGGTGCCGATAGGCATTTCAGATATAGAAGCCGATAGGTATTTCAAATATAGGTGTCGATAGGCATTTCAGATATGGTTGCCGATAGGCATTTCAAATATAGGTGCTGATAGGCATTTCAGATGTAGTTTCCGATAGGCATTTCAAAAATAGGTGCCGATAGGCATTTCAGATATAGGTGCCGATAGGCATTTTAGATATAGTTGCCGATTAGCATTTTAAAAATAGGTGCCGATAGGCATTTCAGATATAGAAGCCGATAGGCATTTTAAATATAGGTGCCGATAGGCATTCCAGATATGGTTGCCGATAGGCATTTCAAATATAAGTGTTGATAGGCATTTCGGATGTAGTTTCCGATAGGCATTTTAAAAATAGGTACCGATAGGCATTTCAGATATAGGTGCCGATAGGCATTTCAGGTATAGTTGCCAATTGGCATTTTAAAAATAGGTGTCGATAGGCATTTCAGATATAGAAGCCGATAGGCATTTCAAATATAGGTGCCGATAGGCATTCCAGATATGGTTGCCGATAGGCATTTCAAATATAGGTGCTGATAGGCATTTCAGATGTAGTTTCCGATAGGCATTTCAAAAATTGGTGCGGATAGGCATTTCAGATATAGTTGCCGATTGGCATTTTAAAAATAGGTGCCGATAGGCATTTCAGATATAGAAGCCGATAGGTATTTCAAATATAGGTGTCGATAGGCATTTCAGATATGGTTGCCGATAGGCATTTCAAATATAGGTGCTGATAGGCATTTCAGATGTAGTTTCCGATAGGCATTCCAAAAATAGGTGCCGATAGGCATTTGAGATATAGGTGCCGATAGGCATTTCAGATATAGTTGCCAATTGGCATTTTAAAAATAGGTGCCGATAGTAAATTTCAGATAGAGAAGCCGATAGGCATTTCAAATATAGGTGCCGATAGGCATTCCAGATATGGTTGCCGATAGGCATTTTAAAAACAGGTGCCGATAGGCATTTAAGATATAGTTGCCGATTGGCATTTTAAAAATAGGTTCCGATAGGCATTTCAGATATAGAAGCCGATAATCATTTCAAATATAGGTGCCGATAGGCATTCTAGATATGGTTGCCGATAGGCATTTCAAATATAGGTGCTGATAGACATTTCAGATGTAGTTTCCGATAGGCATTTCAAAAATAGGTGCCGATAGGCATTTCAGATATAGGTGCCGATAGGCATTTCAGATATAGTTGCCGATTGGCATTTTAAAAATAGGTGCCGATAGGCATTTCAGATATAGAAGCCGATAGGCATTTCAAATATAGGTGCCGATAGGCATTCCAGATATGGTTGCCGATAGGCATTTCAAATATAGGTGCTGATAGGCATTTTAGATGTAGTTTCCGATAGGCATTTTAAAAATTGGTGCCGATAGGCATTTCAGATATAGGTGCCGATGGGCATTTCAGATATAGTTGCCGATTGGCATTTTTAAATTGGTGCCGATAGGCATTTCAGATATAGAAGCCGATAGGCATTTCAAATATAGGTGCCGATAGGCATTCCAGATATGGTTGCCGATAGGCATTTCAAATATAAGTGCTGATAGGCATTTCGGATGTAGTTTCCGATAGGCATTTCAAAAATAGGTACCGATAGGCATTTCAGATAAAGGTGCCGATAGGCATTTCAGGTATAGTTGCCAATTGGCATTTTAAAAATAGGTGGCGATAGGCATTTCAGATACAGAAGCCGATAGGCATTTCAAAAATAGGTACCGATAGGCATTTCAGATATAGGTGCCGATAGGCATTTCAGATATAGTTGTTGATTGGCATTATAAAAATAGGTGCTGATAGATATTTCAGATATAGAAGCCGTAAGGCATTTAAAATATAGTTGCCGATAAGCATTCCAGATATGGTTGCCGATAGGCATTTCAAATTTAGGTGCTGATAGGCATTTCAGATGTAGTTTCCGATAGGCATTTCAAAAATTGGTGCCGATAGGCATTTCAGATATAGGTGCCGAAAGGCATTTCAGATATAGTTGCCATTGGCATTTTAAAAATAAGTGTCGATAGGCATTTCAGATATAGAAGCCGATAGGCATTTCAAATATAGGTGCCGATAGGCATTCCAGATATGGTTGCCGATAGGCATTTCAAATATAGGTGCTGATAGGCATTCCAGATGTAGTTTCCGATAGGCATTTCAAAAATTGGTGCCGATAGGCATTTCAGATATAGGTGCCGATAGGCATTTCAGATATAGTTGCCGATTGGCATTTTAAAAATAGGTGCCGATAGGCATTTCAGATATAGAAGCCGATAGGTATTTCAAATATAGGTGTCGATAGGCATTTCAGATATGGTTGCCGATAGGCATTTCAAATATAGGTGCTGATAGGCATTTCAGATGTAGTTTCCGATAGGCATTCCAAAAATAGGTGCCGATAGGCATTTCAGATATAGGTGCCGATAGGCATTTAAGATATAGTTGCCGATTGGCATTTTAAAAATAGGTGCCGATAGGCATTTCAGATATAGAAGCCGATAGGCATTTCAGATATAGGTGCCGATAGGCATATCAGATATAGTTGCCGATTGGCATTTTAAAAATAGGTGCCGATAGGCATTTCAGATATAGAAGCCGATAATCATTTCAAATATAGGTGCCGATAGGCATTCTAGATATGGTTGCCGATAGGCATTTCAAATATAGGTGCTGATAGGCATTTCAGATGTAGTTTCCGATAGGCATTCCAAAAATAGGTGCCGATAGGCATTTCAGATATAGGTGCCGATAGGCATTTTAGATATAGTTGCCGATTGGCATTTTAAAAATAGGTGCCGATAGGCATTTCAGATATAGAAGCCGATAGGCATTTCAAATATAGGTGCCGATAGGCATTCCAGATATGGTTGCCGATAGGCATTTCAAATATAGGTGCTGATAGGCATTCCAGATGTAGTTTCCGATAGGCATTTCAAAAATTAGTGCCGATAAGCATTTCAGATATAGGTGCCGATAGGCATTTCAGATATAGTTGCTAATTGGCATTTTAAAAATAGGTGTCGATAGGCATTTTAGATATTGAAGCCGATAGGCATTTCAAATATAGGTGCCGATAGGCAAGCCAGACATGGTTGCCGATAGGCATTTCAAATTAGGTGCTGATAGGCATTTCAGATGTAGTTTCCGATAGGCATTTCAAAAATTGGTGCCGATAGGCATTTCAGATATAGGTGCCGATAGGCATTACAGATATAGTTGCCGATTGGCATTTAAAAAATGGGTGCCGATAGGCATTTCAGATATAGAAGCTAATAGGCATTTCAAATATAGGTGCCGATAGGCATTCCAGATATGGTTGCCGATAGGCATTTCAAATATGACTGTGAGAGTACACCATTCTGTGTCAAATGTCAAGTTGAAGGCCACAGGGCTGATCAAATGAAATGTCCCTACTTTAGGAGTCTAGTGCAAGACTATAGGACCAAAAGACGACATCAAATACGCTAATTCATAATGGCTACACAACATATCAAGATATTGCAAGCTAACGTTATGAGGTCAAGGAATAGTCACGATATGGCCTATGCTACTGCAATGAAAAGAGGAATAGATATAATAATAGCGAGCGAACCAAATAAGAAGCTGGTCAGAGGCGATAACTGGATTAAAGATAAGAGATGGGACGTGGCGGTGCTCTTTATGAATAAGAACATAGAGGTATCAAAAATAAGATCAGAAGAAGGGTATGTGTGTATCTATCTTAAACAATGTCAAATGTATTGTTGCTATAGCTCTCCGAATATTCCGTTGGACAAATTTAAATTCGAAGTAGATGTAATAATGAATGACAGTATAGAGACAGTAGGGGAAAAAATCATTCTAGGAGATCTAAATATTAAGTCACCACAGTGGGGATCGAGCGTAACTGATCAAAGAGGGCAGTACTGGACTGAATGGATGGCCACACTAGATATGATAGTTAACAACACAGGCGAAACGCCGACTTTTATAAGAGGGAATAGCCAATCGTTTATAGATATAACCTGCTCTACGACGAATATAGCATCAAAAATTGTGAAATGGCAAGTTTTGGAAGAGGAGAGTCTTAGTGACCATAAATTTATCTACTTTGAGATAAAAGGATGTAAAGTAAAAAAAAAGAACGAGGAAAGGACCAAGGTAGAGATTAATTGGGAAACATTTAAAACTATACTAGAGTGGAAAATCGAGTGCACAAGTTTAAATGAGGTAGAAGATATGCCACAAACATGCATACAAGTACTAAAAGAAGCATATGCGGACAGCCAGATACACAGAAACAAAAAGAGCAAAGCGGTAGTACCTTATTGGTGGAGCTGCGAGATAGAAGAACAAAGGAACAAGTGTAATGGGAAGAGAAGGGCACTAACCAGGGTTAATAGGATACGCACAAGGGAAGAAAGCAGAGAAAGAATAAAGGAAGAATATAAACAAGATAGGAAAGAACTACGAAAACTTATAAATACATCCAAAAGGGCACATTGGAAAGAACTGTGTGAGGATCTTAATAATGACATATGGGGGGACGGGTACAGGATTGTTACAGGGAAACTAACAAACCGGAAGCCAGTGGAACTGACTATCGAAAGAAAAATGGAGATTGCAACTCTGCTGTTCCCAAAAAGCGAGGACAAAAGTGAAGTGACACAAAAGTGCGAAGTGGCGAGACTTTTTACCGAGCAAGAGCTTAACGAAGCTACAGAAAGCATAAAAGGGGGTAAGGCGCCTGGACCGGACGGAATACCACCAGAGGTGATTAAAGAAGCAGCGAAAGTGGCTCCTGAGTGGATACTGGCCGTGTTAAATGGGTTGCTAAAGAGGCAAGAATTTCCCATAGAATGGAAGGTAGCCAAACTAATTCTAATATTGAAAGGGGGAAAACCTCCAGAAAGTCCAACTGCCTATAGGCCAATCTGCTTGCTTAATACACTAAGCAAGCTGTATGAGCGGCTTATAAGGAAAAGAATTGAAAATGAGATAGAGGAGGGAGGAGGACTAGCACGCCACCAATATGGCTTCAGAAAAGGACGGTCGACAGTACAGGCTATGGATAGTGTGATGAAGGCCGTCGAGAGTAGAAAAGGGATCTGGAGTGCCCTGATTACATTAGATGTTCGAAACGCATTTAATACTGCGAGGTGGAGTCTTGTAATTGAGGAGCTTCGAAGAAGAGGTATTTCCGAATACTTGGTAAATGTCGTTAATCACTACCTCAAAAATCGGAAAATAAGAATAGGATGTGGCGAGGAGGTCGAGGTGACAGGAGGGGTCCCACAGGGATCGGTCTTAGGACCTACCCTGTGGAACATTATGTACGATGGGGTATTACGGGTAGAACTAACTGAGGGTGCGATGTCAGTAGGTTTTGCTGATGACTTGGCGCTAATAGTAAACGCAGAGGAGGAAGATGAGCTCGTCTTCAGAGTAAATGAATCTCTAAGACGAATTGACTTGTGGATATCAAACCATCACCTGGAACTGGCTCCAGAAAAAACAGAGGCAATCATTATGAAGGGACCTAGGAAAAGGAAAAAAGAAATACGTTTTAAGATAAGGGAAACTATCATTGTACCAGGAATAAGGGCGCGATACCTAGGGGTAATGATTGATGACAGATGTACATTTGGAGAACACGTCAAGTGGGTTACAACGAAGGCCGAAGTTCGAGCATCGACGTTAGCTAGGATAATGCCAAATATTGGTGGTCCAAGAAGCATCAAAAGACAGCTGATATCCGGGGTAGTTCACTCAGTGTTACTGTATGGAGCCCCCATATGGCTCACCGTACTCAGGTGGAAAAAATATAGAGAGATGTTAGAAAGGGTGCAGAGAAAGGTGCTGCTAAGAGTGGTTAGTGCCTACAGAACAGTGTCCACAAAAGCAGTACAAGTGATAGCGGGAGTAATACCCATAGAGCTGCTGGTTAAAGAGAGGAATCTGCTTTATCAGATTGGAGACGGACATTTAATAGAGGTAAAAGAGAGAGTGAGAGAGGACATTATCCAGGAATGGCAAAACTCATGGGAGGAAAACGAACTGGTGGGTCAGTGGACCAAGAGAGTAATTCCCGACGTACGTACGTGGCTGAGGTGCAAACATCGAAACGTGGATTATTACATGACTCAAATTTTAAGTGGTCATGGAAGCTTTAAGAGCTACACTACAAAAATTGGTAAATCAGAAACGGACGAATGTATGTATTGCGGAGAACCTGACACAGCAGAACATACCATCTTTTATTGCTCAAGGTGGGAACTGGATAGACAAGAAGCAAATGTGCGGCTAGGAATAACACTAACGGTCGATAATTTTGTTGAAACAATTACGGAACGAAGACAAGCGTGGGAAATAACAAAAGAACTGATAAAAAATATTATGGCAAGGAAGGAAAAGGATGAAAAGGTTACACAATTGGAATAAACATATACTGACGGCGGCCATTCTGACGTTATGCTTCACGCAGTTCCGGAATGGTGGGCGAAGAGGTAGGGGTTTTTAGTGGGTGGAAATCCCACACTACCATTATGGTGTCTTTTAAAGATTTTCCCCTACCGAAAAAAAAAAAAAAAAAAAAAAAAAAAAAGGCATTTCAAATATAGGTGCTGATAGGCATTTCAGATGTAGTTTTTGATAGGCATTTCAAAAATAGGTGCTGATAGGCATTTCAGATATAGGTGCCGATAGGCATTTCAGATATAGTTGCCGATTGGCATTTTAAAAATAGGTGCCGGTAGGCATTTCAGATATAGAAGCCGATAGGCATTTCAAATATAGGTGCCGATAGGGATTCCAGATATGTTTGCCGATAGGCATTTCAAATATAGGTGCTGATAGGCATTTCAGATGTAGTTTCCGATAGGCATTTCAAAAATTAGGTGCCTATAGGCATTTTAGATATAGGTGCCGATAGGCATTTCAGATATAGTTGCCGATTGGCATTTTAAAAATAGGTGCCGATAGGCATTATAGATATAGAAGCCGATAGGCATTTCAAATATAGGTGCCGATGAGCATTCCAGTTATGGTTGCCGATAGGCATTATAAATATAGGTGCTGATAGGCATTTCAGATGTAGTTTCCGATAGGCATTTCAAAAATTGGTGCCGATAGGCTTTTCAGATATAGGTGCCGATAGGTATTTCAGATATAGGCACCGATTGGCATTTTAAAAATAGGTGCCGATAGGCATTTCAGATATAGAAGCCGATAGGTATTTCAAATATAGGTGTCGATAGGCATTTCAGATATGGTTGCCGATAGGCATTTCAAATATAGGTGCTGATAGGCATTTCAGATGTAGTTTCCGATAGGCATTTCAAAAATAGGTGCCGATAGGCATTTCAGATATAGGTGCCGATAGGCATTTTAGATATAGTTGTCGATTGGCATTTTAAAAATAGGTGCCGATAGGCATTTCAGATATAGAAGCCGATAGGCATTTTAAATATAGGTGCAGATAGGCATTCCAGATATGGTTGCCGATAGGCATTTCAAATATAAGTGTTTATAGGCATTTCGGATGTAGTTTCCGATAGGCATTTTAAAAATAGGTACCGATAGGCATTTCAGATATAGGTGCCGATAGGCATTTCAGGTATAGTTGCCAATTGGCATTTTAAAAATAGGTGTCGATAGGCATTTCAGATATAGAAGCCGATAGGCATTTCAAATATAGGTGCTGATAGGCATTTCAGATGTAGTTTCCGATAGGCATTTCAAAAATTGGTGCCGATAGGCATTTCAGATATAGTTGCCGATTGGCATTTTAAAAATAGGTGCCGATAGGCATTTCAGATATAGAAGCCGATAGGTATTTCAAATATAGGTGTCGATAGGCATTTCAGATATGGTTGCCGATAGGCATTTCAAATATAGGTGCTGATAGGCATTTCAGATGTAGTTTCCGATAGGCATTCCAAAAATAGGTGCCGATAGGCATTTGAGATATAGGTGCCGATAGGCATTTCAGATATAGTTGCCAATTGGCATTTTAAAAATAGGTGCCGATAGGGATTTCAGATATAGAAGCCGATAGGCATTTCAAAAATAGGTGACGATAGGCATTTCAGATATGGTTGCCGATAGGCATTTTAAAAACAGGTGCCGATAGGCATTTAAGATATAGTTGCCGATTGGCATTTTAAAAATAGGTTCCGATAGGCATTTCAGATATAGAAGCCGATAATCATTTCAAATATAGGTGCCGATAGGCATTCTAGATATGGTTGCCGATAGGCATTTCAAATATAGGTGCTGATAGACATTTCAGATGTAGTTTCCGATAGGCATTTCAAAAATAGGTGCCGATAGGCATTTCAGATATAGGTGCCGATAGGCATTTCAGATATAGTTGCCGATTGGCATTTTAAAAATAGGTGCCGATAGGCATTTCAGATATAGTTGCCGATTGGCATTTTTAAATTGGTGCCGATAGGCATTTCAGATATAGAAGCCGATAGGCATTTCAAATATAGGTGCCGATAGGCATTCCAGATATGGTTGCCGATAGGCATTTCAAATATAAGTGCTGATAGGCATTTCGGATGTAGTTTCCGATAGGCATTTCAAAAATTGGTGCCGATAGGCATTTCAGATATAGGTGCCGATAGGCATTTCAGATATAGTTGCCGATTGGCATTTTAAAAATAGGTGCCGATAGGCATTTCAGATATAGAAGCCGATAATCATTTCAAATATAGGTGCCGATAGGCATTCTAGATATGGTTGCCGATAGGCATTTCAAATATAGGTGCTGATAGACATTTCAGATGTAGTTTCCGATAGGCATTTCAAAAATAGGTGCCGATAGGCATTTCAGATATAGTTGCCGATTGGCATTTTAAAAACAGGTGCCGATAGGCATTTAAGATATAGAAGCCGATAGGTATTTCAAATATAGGTGTCGATAGGCATTTCAGATATGGTTGCCGATAGGCATTTCAAATATAGGAGCAGATAGGCATTTCAGATGTAGTTTCCAAAAGGCATTTCAAAAATAGGTGCCGATAGGCATTTCAGATATAGGTGCCGATAGGCATTTTAGATATAGTTGCCGATTAGCATTTTAAAAATAGGTGCCGATAGGCATTTCAGATATAGAAGCCGATAGACATTTCAAATATAGGTGCCGATAGGCATTCCAGATATGGTTGCCGATAGGCATTTCAAATATAAGTGCTGATAGGCATTTCAGATGTAGTTTTTGATAGGCATTTCAAAAATTGGTGCCGATAGGCATTTCAGATATAGGTGCCGATAGGCATTTCAGATATAGTTGCCAATTGGCATTTTAAAAATAGGTGTCGATAGGCATTTTAGATATAGAAGCCGATAGGCATTTCAAATATAGGTGCCGATAGGCAAGCCAGATATGGTTGCCAATAGGCATTTCAAATATAGGTGCTGATAGGCATTTCAGATGTAGTTTCCGATAGGCATTTCAAAAATTGGTGCCGATAGGCATTTCAGATATAGGTGCCGATAGGCATTTCAGATATAGGCACCGATTGGCATTTTAAAAATAGGTGCCGATAGGCATTTCAGATATAGAAGCCGATAGGTATTTCAAATATAGGTGTCGATAGGCATTTCAGATATGGTTGCCGATAGGCATTTCAAATATAGGTGCTGATAGGCATTTCAGATGTAGTTTCCGATAGGCATTTCAAAAATAGGTGCCGATAGGCATTTCAGATATAGGTGCCGATAGGCATTTTAGATATAGTTGCCGATTGGCATTTTAAAAATAGGTGCCGATAGGCATTTCAGATATAGAAGCCGATAGGCATTTTAAATATAGGTGCCGATAGGCATTCCAGATACGGTTGCTGATAGGCATTTCAAATATAAGTGCTGATAGGCATTTTGGATGTAGTTTCCGATAGGCATTTTAAAAATAGGTACCGATAGGCATTTCAGATATAGGTGCCGATAGGCATTTCAGGTATAGTTGCCAATTGGCATTTTAAAAATAGGTGTCGATAGGCATTTCAGATATAGAAGCCGATAGGCATTTCAAATATAGGTGCCGATAGGCATTCCAGATATGGTTGCCGATAGGCATTTCAAATATAGGTGCTGATAGGCATTTCAGATGTAGTTTCCGATAGGCATTTCAAAAATTGGTGCCGATAGGCATTTCAGATATAGTTGCCGATTGGCATTTTAAAAATAGGTGCCGATAGGCATTTCAGATATAGAAGCCGATAGGTATTTCAAATATAGGTGTCGATAGGCATTTTAGATATGGTTGCCGATAGGCATTTCAAATATAGGTGCTGATAGGCATTTCAGATGTAGTTTCCGATAGGCATTCAGAAAATAGGTGCCGATAGGCATTTGAGATATAGAAGCCGATAGGCATTTCAGATATAGTTGCCAATTGGCATTTTAAAAATAGGTGCCGATAGTAAATTTCAGATAGAGAAGCCGATAGGCATTTCAAATATAGGTGCCGATAGGCATTCCAGATATGGTTGCCGATAGGCATTTCAAATATAGGTGCTGATAGGAATTTTAGATGTAGTTTCCGATAGGCATTTCAAAAATTAATGCCGATAGGAATTTCAGATATATGTGCCGATAGGCATTTCAGATATAGTTGCCGATTGGCATTTTAAAAACAGGTGCCGATAGGCATTTAAGATATAGAAGCCGATAGGTATTTCAAATATAGGTGTCGATAGGCATTTCAGATATGGTTGCCGATAGGCATTTCAAATATAGGAGCAGATAGGCATTTCAGATGTAGTTTCCGAAAGGCATTTCAAAAATAGGTGCCGATAGGCATTTCAGATATAGGTGCCGATAGGCATTTTAGATATAGTTGCCGATTAGCATTTTAAAAATAGGTGCCGATAGGCATTTCAGATATAGAAGCCGATAGGTATTTCAAATATAGGTGTCGATAGGCATTTCAGATATGGTTGCTGATAGGCATTTCAAATATAGGTGCTGATAGGCATTTCAGATGTTGTTTCCGATAGGCATTCCAAAAATAGGTGCCGATAGGCATTTCAAAAATAGGTACCGAAAGGCATTTCAGATATAGGTGCCGATAGGCATTTTTGATATAGTTGCCAATTGGCATTTTAAAAATAGGTGTCGATAGGCATTTTAGATATACAAACCGATAGGCATTTCAAATATAGGTGCCGATAGGCAAGCCAGATATGGTTGCCGATAGGCATTTCAAATATAGGTGCTGATAGGCATTTCAGATGTAGTTTCCGATAGGCATTTCAAAAATTGGTGCCGATAGGCATTTCAGATATAGGTGCCGATAGGCATTTCAGATATAGTTACCGATTGCCTTTTTAAAAATAGGTGCCGATAGGCATTTCAGATATAGAAGCCGATAGGTATTTCAAATATAGGTGTCGATAGGCATTTCAGATATGGTTGCCGATAGGCATTTCAAATATAGGTGCTGATAGGCATTTCAGATGTAGTTTCCGATAGGCATTTCAAAAATAGGTGCCGATAGGCATTTCAGATATAGGTGCCGATAGGCATTTTAGATATAGTTGCCGATTGGCATTTTAAAAATAGGTGCCGATAGGCATTTCAGATATAGAAGCCGATCGGCATTTTAAATATAGGTGCCGATAGGCATTCCAGATATGGTTGCCGATAGGCATTTCAAATATAAGTGCTGATAGGCATTTCGGATGTAGTTTCCGATAGGCATTTTTAAAAAAGGTACCGATAGGCATTTCAGATATAGGTGCCGATAGGCATTTCAGGTATAGTTGCCAATTGGCATTTTAAAAATAGGGGTCGGTAGGCATTTCAGATATAGAAGCCGATAGGCATTTCAAATATAGGTGCCGATAGGCATTCCAGATATGGTTGCCGATAGGCATTTCAAATATAGGTGCTGATAGGCATTTCAGATGTAGTTTCCGATAGGCATTTCAAAAATTGGTGCCGATAGGCATTTCAGATATAGTTGCCGATTGGCATTTTAAAAATAGGTGCCGATAGGCATTTCAGATATAGAAGCCGATAGGTATTTCAAATATAGGTGTGGATAGGCATTTCAGATATGGTTGCCGATAGGCATTTCAAATATAGGTGCTGATAGGCATTTCAGATGTAGTTTCCGATAGGCATTCCAAAAATAGGTGCCGATAGGCATTTCAGATATAGGTGCCGATAGGCATTTCAGATATAGTTGCCGATTGGCATTTTAAAAATAGGTGCCGATAGGCATATCAGATATAGAAGCCGATAATCATTTCAAATATAGGTGCCGATAGGCATTCTAGATATGGTTGCCGATAGGCATTTCAAATATAGGTGCTGCTAGACATTTCAGATGTAGTTTCCGTTAGGCATTTCAAAAATAGGTGCCGATAGGCATTTCAGATATTGGTGCCGATAGGCATTTCAGATATAGTTGCCGATTGGCATTTTAAAAATAGGTGCCGATAGGCATTTCAGATATAGAAGCCGATAGGCATTTCAAATATAGGTGCCGATAGGCATTCCAGATATGGTTGCCGATAGGCATTTCAAATATAGGTGCTGATAGGCATTTTAGATGTAGTTTCCGATAGGCATTTCAAAAATTGGTGCCGATAGGCATTTCAGATATAGGTGCCGATGGGCATTTCAGATATAGTGGCCGATTGGCATTTTTAAATTGGTGCCGATAGGCATTTCAGATATAGAAGCCGATAGGCATTTCAAATATAGGTGCCGATAGGCATTCCAGATATGGTTGCCGATAGGCATTTCAAATATAAGTGCTGATAGGCATTTCGGATGTAGTTTCCGATAGGCATTTCAAAAATAGGTACCGATAGGCATTTCAGATAAAGGTGCCGATAGGCATTTCAGGTATAGTTGCCAATTGGCATTTTAAAAATAGGTGGCGATAGGCATTTCAGATACAGAAGCCGATAGGCATTTCAAATATAGGTGCCGATAGGCATTCCAGATATGGTTGCCGATAGGCATTTCAAATATAGGTGCTGATAGGCATTTCAGATGTAGTTTCCGATAGGCATTTCAAAAATTGGTGCCGATAGGCATTTCAGATATAGGTGCCGATAGGCATTTCAGATATAGTTGCCGATTGGCATTTTAAAAATAGGTGCCGATAGGCATTTCAGATATAGAAGCCGAAAGATATTTCAAATATAGGTGTCGATTGGCATTTCGGATATGGTTGCCGATAGGCATTTCAAATATTGGTGCTGATAGGCATTTCAGATGTATTTTCCGATAGGCATTTCAAAAATAGGTGACGATAGGCATTTCAGATATAGGTGCCGATAGGAATTACAGATATAGTTGCCGATTGGCATTTAAAAAATGGCTGCCGATAGGCATTTCAGATATAGAAGCTGATAGGCATTTCAAATATAGGTGCCGATAGGCATTCCAGATATGGTTGCCGATAGGCATTTCAAATATAGGTGCTGATAGGCATTTCAGATGTAGTTTCCGATAGGCATTTCAAAAATAGGTGCCGATAGGCATTTCAGATATAGGTGCCGATAGGCATTTCAGATATAGTTGCCGATTGGCATTTTAAAAATAGGTGCCGGTAGGCATTTCAGATATAGAAGCCGATAGGCATTTCAAATATAGGTGCCGATAGGGATTCCAGATATGTTTGCCGATAGGCATTTCAAATATAGGTGCTGATAGGCATTTCAGATGTAGTTTCCGATAGGCATTTCAAAAATAGGTGCCTATAGGCATTTTAGATATAGGTGCTGATAGGCATTTCAGATATAGTTGCCGATTGGCATTTTAAAAATAGGTGCCGATAGGCATTTCAGATATAGAAGCCGATAGGCATTTCAAATATAGGTGCCGATGAGCATTCCAGTTATCGTTGCCGATAGGCATTTCAAATATAGGTGCTGATAGGCATTTCAGATGTAGTTTCCGATAGGCATTTCAAAAATTGGTGCCGATAGGCATTTCAGATATAGGTGCCGAAAGGCATTTCAGATATAGTTGCCGATTGGCATTTTAAAAATAGGTGCCGATAGGCATTTCAGATATAGAAGCCGATAGGTATTTCAAATATAGGTGTCGATAGGCATTTCAGATATGATTGCCGATAGGCATTTCAAATATAGGTGCTGATAGGCATTTCAGATGTAGTTTCCGATAGGCATTTCAAAAATAGGTGCCGATAGGCCTTTCAGATATAGGTGCCGATAGGCATTTCAGATATAGTTGCCGATTGGCATTTTTAAAATAGGTGTCGATAGGCATTTCAGATATAGAAGCCGATAGGCATTTCAAATATAGGTGCCGATAGGCATTCCAGATATGGTTGCCGATAGGCATTTCAAATATAGGTGCCGATAGGCATTCCAGATGTAGTTTCCGATAGGCATTTCAAAAATTGGTGCCGATAGGCATTTCAGATATAGGTGCCGATAGGCATTTTAGATATAGGTGCCGATAGGCATTTCAGATATAGAAGCCGATAGGTATTTCAAATATAGGTGTCGATAGGTTTTTCAGATATGGTTGCCGATAGGCATTTCAAATATTCGTGCTGATAGGCATTTCAGATGTAGCTTCCGATAGGCATTTCAAAAATAGGTGCCGATAGATATTTCAGATATAGGTGCCGATAGGCATTTCAGATATAGTTGCCGATTGGCATTTTAAAAACAGGTGCCGATAGGCATTTAAGATATAGAAGCCGATAGGCATTTCAAAAATAGGTGCCGATAGACATTTCAGATATAGGTGCCGATAGGCATTTCAGATATAGTTGCCAATTGGCATTTTAAAAATAGGTGCCGATCTTAAATTTTAGATAGAGAAGCCGATAGGCATTTCAAATATGGGTGCCGATAGGCATTCCAGTTATGGTTGCCGATAGGCATTTCAAATATAGGTGCTGATAGGAATTTTAGATGTAGGTTCCGATAGGCATTTCAAAAATTGATGCCGATAGGAATTTCAGATATAGGTGCCGATAGGCATTTCAGATATAGTTGCCGATTGGCATTTTAAAAACAGGTGCCGATAGGCATTTAAGATATAGAAGCCGATAGGTATTTCAAATATAGGTGTCGATAGGCATTTCAGATATGGTTGCCGATAGGCATTTCAAATATAGGAGCAGATAGGCATTTCAGATGTAGTTTCCAAAAGGTATTTCAAAAATAGGTGCCGATAGGCATTTCAGATATAGGTGCCGATAGGCATTTTAGATATAGTTGCCGGTTAGCATTTTAAAAATAGGTGCCGATAGGCATTTCAGATATAGAAGCCGATAGACATTTCAAATATAGGTGCCGATAGGCATTCCAGATATGGTTGCCGATAGGCATTTCAAATATAAGTGCTGATAGGCATTTCAGATGTAGTTTCCGATAGGCATTTCAAAAATTGGTGCCGATAGGCATTTCAGATATAGGTGCCGATAGGCATTTCAGATATAGTTGCCAATTGGCATTTTAAAAATAGGTGTCGATAGGCATTTTAGATATAGAAGCCGATAGGCATTTCAAATATAGGTGCCGATAGGCAAGCCAGATATATTTGCCGATAGGCATTTCAAATATAGGTGCTGATAGGCATTTCAGATGTAGTTTCCGATAGGCATTTCAAAAATTGGTGCCGATAGGCATTTCAGATATATGTGCCGATAGGCATTTCAGATATAGTTACCGATTGGCATTTTAAAAATAGGTGCCGATAGGCATTTCAGATATAGAAGCCGATAGGTATTTCAAATATAGGTGTCGATAGGCATTTCAGATATGGTTGCCGATAGGCATTTCAAATATAGGTGCTGATAGGCATTTCAGATGTAGTTTCCGATAGGCATTTCAAAAATAGGTGCCGATAGGCATTTCAGATATAGGTGCCGATAGGCATTTCAGATATAGTTGCCAATTGGCATTTTAAAAATAGGTGCCGATAGTAAATTTCAGATAGAGAAGCTGATAGGCATTTCAAATATAGGTGCCGATAGGCATTCCAGAAATGGTTGCCGATAGGCATTTCAAATATAGGTGCTGATAGGAATTTTAGATGTAGTTTCCGATAGGCATTTCAAAAATTAATGCCGATAGGAATTTCAGATATAGGTGCCGATAGGCATTTCAGATATAGTTGCCGATTGGCATTTTAAAATCAGGTGCCGATAGGCATTTAAGATATAGAAGCCGATAGGTATTTCAAATATAGGTGTCGATAGGCATTCCAGATATGGTTGCCGATAGGCATTTCAAATATAGGTGCTGATAGGCATTTCAGATGTAGTTTCCGATAGGCATTTCAAGAATTGGTGCCGATAGGCATTTCAGATATAGGTGCTGATGGGCATTTCAGATGTAGTTTCCGATAGGCATTTCAAAAATAGGTACCGATAGGCATTTCAGATATAGGTGCCGATAGGCATTTCAGATATAGTTGCCAATTGGCATTTTAAAAATAGGTGTCGATAGGCATTTTAGATATAAAAGCCGATAGGTATTTCAAATATAGGTGTCGATAGGCATTTCAGATATGGTTGCCGATAGGCATTTCAAATATAGGTGCTGATAGGCATTTCAGATGTAGTTTCCGATAGGGATTCCAAAAATAGGTGCCGATAGGCATTTCAGATATAGGTGCCGATAGGCATTTCAGATATAGTTACCGATTGCCTTTTTAAAAATAGGTGCCGATAGGCATTTCATTTATAGAAGCCGATAGGTATTTCAAATATAGGTGTCGATAGGCATTTCAGATATGGTTGCCGATAGGCATTTCAAATATAGGAGCAGATAGGCATTTCAGATGTAGTTTCCGAAAGACATTTCAAAAATAGGTGCCGATAGGCATTTCAGATATAGGTGCCGATAGGCATTTTAGATATAGTTGCCGATTAGCATTTTAAAAATAGGTGCCGATAGGCATTTCAGATATAGAAGCCGATAGGTATTTCAAATATAGGTGTCGATAGGCATTTCAGATATGGTTGCCGATAGGCATTTCAAATATAGGAGCAGATAGGCATTTCAGATGTAGTTTCCGAAAGGCATTTCAAAAATAGGTGCCGATAGGCATTTTAGATATAGGTGCCGATAGGCATTTTAGATATAGTTGCCGATTAGCATTTTAAAAATAGGTGCCGATAGGCATTTCAGATATAGAAGCCGATAGGTATTTCAAATATAGGTGTCGATAGGCATTTCAGATATGGTTGCCGATAGGCATTTCAAATATAGGTGCTGATAGGCATTTCAGATGTAGTTTCCGATAGGCATTCCAAAAATAGGTGCCGATAGGCATTTGAGATATAGGTGCCGATAGGCATTTCAGATATAGTTGCCGATTGGCATTTTAAAAATAGGTGCCGATAGGCATTTCAGATATAGAAGCCGATAATCATTTCAAATATAGGTGCCGATAGGCGTTCTAGATATGGTTGCCGATAGGCATTTCAAATATAGGTGCTGATAGGCATTTCAGATGTAGTTTCCGATAGGCATTTCAAAAATAGGTGCCGATAGGCATTTCAGATATAGAAGCCGATAGGCATTTCAAAAATAGGTACCGAAAGGCATTTCAGATATAGGTGCCGATAGGCAAGCCACATATGGTTGCCGATAGGCATTTTAAATATAGGTGCTGATAGGCATTTCAGATGTAGTTTCCGATAGGCATTTCAAAAATTGGTGCCGATAGGCAATTCAGATATAGGTGCCGACAGGCATTTCAGATATAGTTACCGATTGCCTTTTTAAAAATAGGTGCCGATAGGCATTTCAGATATAGAAGCCGATAAGTATTTCAAATATAGGTGTCGATAGGCATTTCAGATATGGTTGCCGATAGGCATTTCAAATATAGGTGCTGATAGGCATTTCAGATGTAGTTTCCGATAGGCATTTCAAAAATAGGTGCCGATAGGCATTTCAGATATAGGTGCCGATAGGCATTTTAGATATAGTTGCCGATTGGCATTTTAAAAATAGGTGCCGATAGTAAATTTCAGATAGAGAAGACGATAGGCATTTCAAATATAGGTGCCGATAGGCATTCCAGATATGGTTGCCGATAGGCATTTCAAATATAGGTGCTAATAGGAATTTTAGATGTAGTTTCCGATAGGCATTTCAAAAATTGATGCCGATAGGAATTTCAGATATAGGTGCCGATAGGCATTTTAGATATAGTTGCCGATTGGCATTTTAAAAACAGGTGCCGATAGGCATTTAAGATATAGAAGCCCATAGGTATTTCAAATATAGGTGTCGATAGGCATTTCAGATATGGTTGCCGATAGGCATTTCAAATATAGGAGCAGATAGGCATTTCAGATGTAGTTTCCAAAAGGCATTTCAAAAATAGGTGCCGATAGGCATTTCAGATATAGGTGCCGATAGGCATTTTAGATATAGTTGCCGGTTAGCATTTTAAAAATAGGTGCCGATAGGCATTTCAGATATAGAAGCCGATAGACATTTCAAATATAGGTGCCGATAGGCATTCCAGATATGGTTGCCGATAGGCATTTCAAATATAAGTGCTGATAGGCATTTCAGATGTAGTTTCCGATAGGCATTTCAAAAATTGGTGCCGATAGGCATTTCAGATATAGGTGCCGATAGGCATTTCAGATATAGTTGCCAATTGGCATTTTAAAAATAGGTGTCGATAGGCATTTTAGATATAGAAGCCGATAGGCATTTCAAATATAGGTGCCGATAGGCAAGCCAGATATATTTGCCGATAGGCATTTCAAATATAGGTGCTGATAGGCATTTCAGATGTAGTTTCTGATAGGCATTTCAAAAATTGGTGCCGATAGGCGTTTCAGATATATGTGCCGATAGGCATTTCAGATATAGTTACCGATTGGCATTTTAAAAATAGGTGCCGATAGGCATTACAGATATAGAAGCCGATAGGTATTTCAAATATAGGTGTCGATAGGCATTTCAGATATGGTTGCCGATAGGCATTTCAAATATAGGTGCTGATAGGCATTTCAGATGTAGTTTCCGATAGGCATTTCAAAAATAGGTGCCGATAGGCATTTCAGATATAGGTGCCGATAGGCATTTCAGATATAGTTGCCAATTGGCATTTTAAAAATAGGTGCCGATAGTAAATTTCAGATAGAGAAGCTGATAGGCATTTCAAATATAGGTGCCGATAGGCATTCCAGAAATGGTTGCCGATAGGCATTTCAAATATAGGTGCTGATAGGAATTTTAGATGTAGTTTCCGATAGGCATTTCAAAAATTGATGCCGATAGGAATTTCAGATATAGGTGCCGATAGGCATTTCAGATATAGTTGCCGATTGGCATTTTAAAATCAGGTGCCGATAGGCATTTAAGATATAGAAGCCGATAGGTATTTCAAATATAGGTGTCGATAGGCATTCCAGATATGGTTGCCGATAGGCATTTCAAATATAGGTGCTGATAGGCATTTCAGATGTAGTTTCCGATAGGCATTTCAAAAATTGGTGCCGATAGGCATTTCAGATATAGGTGCTGATGGGCATTTCAGATGTTGTTTCCGATAGGCATTTCAAAAATAGGTACCGATAGGCATTTCAGATATAGGTGCCGATAGGCATTTCAGATATAGTTGCCAATTGGCATTTTAAAAATAGGTGTCGATAGGCATTTTAGATATAAAAGCCGATAGGTATTTCAAATATAGGTGTCGATAGGCATTTCAGATATGGTTGCCGATAGGCATTTCAAATATAGGTGCTGATAGGCATTTCAGATGTAGTTTCCGATAGGGATTCCAAAAATAGGTGCCGATAGGCATTTCAGATATAGGTGCCGATAGGCATTTCAGATATAGTTACCGATTGCCTTTTTAAAAATAGGTGCCGATAGGCATTTCAGATATAGAAGCCGATAGGTATTTCAAATATAGGTGTCGATAGGCATTTCAGATATGGTTGCCGATAGGCATTTCAAATATAGGAGCAGATAGGCATTTCAGATGTAGTTTCCGAAAGACATTTCAAAAATAGGTGCCGATAGGCATTTCAGATATAGGTGCCGATAGGCATTTTAGATATAGTTGCCGATTAGCATTTTAAAAATAGGTGCCGATAGGCATTTCAGATATAGAAGCCGATAGGTATTTCAAATATAGGTGTCGATAGGCATTTCAGATATGGTTGCCGATAGGCATTTCAAATATAGGAGCAGATAGGCATTTCAGATGTAGTTTCCGAAAGGCATTTCAAAAATAGGTGCCGATAGGCATTTTAGATATAGGTGCCGATAGGCATTTTAGATATAGTTGCCGATTAGCATTTTAAAAATAGGTGCCGATAGGCATTTCAGATATAGAAGCCGATAGGTATTTCAAATATAGGTGTCGATAGGCATTTCAGATATGGTTGCCGATAGGCATTTCAAATATAGGTGCTGATAGGCATTTCAGATGTAGTTTCCGATAGGCATTCCAAAAATAGGTGCCGATAGGCATTTGAGATATAGGTGCCGATAGGCATTTCAGATATAGTTGCCGATTGGCATTTTAAAAATAGGTGCCGATAGGCATTTCAGATATAGAAGCCGATAATCATTTCAAATATAGGTGCCGATAGGCGTTCTAGATATGGTTGCCGATAGGCATTT